>CM053029.1:155971366-156276366 GCA_028564925.1 Lithobates sylvaticus | reverse complement strand
CAAGATAGTAATAGATCATAGGCATATAATGATTTGTCCTCATTCGGATTGCTGTAATCCTCATCTATCTGGGAGAGAAAGAGAGAGGGAGTCGTCCTGCAGCTGCCAGATTCCCTGGTGATGTGAATTGGCGAGGAGTTAAAGATGCAATGAGGCAGCACGGGCTCAGGACCCAAGCTGGAACGCATGCGGCCTATGTAACATCAGATGAATGCGGTGGGCGGTAACGCGTTTTCGGAGCATGTGTGGCTCCTTCGTCAGACCTACGTCCATGTTTGCCCGACGGGCTTATGAGAGGTGAGGGGGAGGAGACCGGAGGGATTGATGTCTGTGGATAGGCTGGGGGAAAGAGGGGAGGAGTGTAGACCTGTTGATTGGATGAATCTGGAGCCAGAGTTAGGTAGCTGAGGCTCGATCGGGGTGTAGTCTGTCAAGGGCATATACATATACATATAGATCACACCATTGGAATGAGAGAGATTGGTGATGCAAGTCTGGGTGCAGCTCCGGGACATTGGAAGGTGGTGAAGAATATATATATATATATATATATATATATATATATATAAACCAGTGTTCATGGAATAATATAATATAATAATATTAAAGTGCAGCATGCTGAACATGTGAGGGTTATGTTTAAATTGATGGATGTTGGTTTCAAAAAAGGCCAGATATGTGACTGGACATGTGACATATTGAGCACATTAGATTTAGTGTGCATCTGGTCTTAATGGTCCCGGAAGAGACAGACGGGGTCAGAGCGGGGTTAGCACAATGTAACAGTATGATGAGATGGAGGTGTGTATGTATAAGTCCCTGTTCATACATACATATGGGGGGATAGATTACAACTAAATTTACTTTGTTGGGTGATAAAGGACAAGGTCAAGTACAATAAATTTGATATTGAATGGAAAAAGTTTGGTACATTCAATGTTGATTGGGAAAAGTCAGGTACGTATGAGTACCTGTCCATACATACATATATATAGAGGAATAGGTTATAACCAAAGTTACTTCGTTGGGCCATAATGTGTATGGTTATAGAGGGAGTCAAGTACATTCGATATAAAATGTTGAGTATATTCAATGTTGAATGGCCAATGTTAAGTACATTCGGTGTTGAATGGAAACTGACAAGTACATTCGATGCTGAATAGAGAGTGGGATTGTCAAGTACATTCAATGGAAAATGTTTGATACATTCGATGTTGAATGGGAAAAGTCGAGTACATTTGATGTTGAATGCCTTATCTGTCCAGGTGTGTCTGACAGATGCAAGAATTCAGTGGATGTTAATGATGTATGAGGATATCGTATCTCAGTTCTAGAGTATGGTGTTGTGTTGCTATGGGCATTTGTATAGTGACTTTATTGCAATAATATAGAGTTTTTAGATTTAGTAACAGCATATGTCTACAAAGTTCTCTTCCACCTCCATTGATATGTAAATAAACCAGATAGAAGATGAGCAGAGGAGGTTGGTGTTTACAGGAAGTGGGTGGGGGAGGCATGGAGAGGGTTTGAAAGAGACATGTGTTTTGGGAGAGAGGAACAGTTGGTGTTTGGAGGACAAAGAGAAAACACATGGCTTCCAGGAACTGGAGAACGTTGGAGACGCTTTTGTGAGTTGGACTTTGAACAAGGAACTATGAAGGACATCTTAACCCCTAAGTTGAGTAATTGTTTAGTTTACCTAATGTGTACATATTATACATGCTTATATGTGAAGCTATAAGTTGTGATGTATTGTATTGTTCATCCTACAGTTTGTATGTGCAGATTTTTCCCTGTTTAGTAAAGCATTAATACACTTCAGAAGTATAGGTTTCCTTGGTTTTACCACAAGAACTTAATAGATAAACGCAGGCATAACATTTGGGGGCTCGCCCGAGATAACATTTGGGGGCTCGGCCGTGATTTTTGCTAAAATTTCAACTGAAGCAGACCTGTTTTATATTGTGTGTTTTGTTGCTTGTGCTGGGGGAAAAATGCTGCGTACACTGTTTAGGAGGAGTAAGGCTGCAAAGATTTCTGGTGTCCAGGAGGACTTGAAGGCGTGCACCCTTCCTATCTGGGCCAGAAATAGTCAGTGGATGCCTGTTGCAAAGGAGCTAGCTAGATATGCGTCTCCTTTGAACAGAGCTTGGGGGGATGGAGTCTGTGATCTTTCCTCAGATTTTAGTCTCAAAAGTTTTGGGTTCAGTAAGGGAGAGATGCGGGCAGTTGCTGTGTTTGGTTTGCACTTCCTGCATGCTCTACATATTGAATCTGAAAAGAGGGAAAAGGCGGAATTAGAAAGAGATTTACTGAAGGAGCAGCTTGCAGTGGCATCCAAGTGTTTGGAAGAAACTGCAAGCAAGGAAAAAGATTTAGAAAGGAGGGTAATCAAAGTTAAACCTGCAGTGGCTTTGAAGTGTGTTCAAACCCCTGTAGGCCGAGCTGAAGATTTGAATGAGCGGTGTGCAGCCCTCATGACCAAATCTAATGATGCCCTAACAAAGGACAAAGGCCCAAAGCCTGTAAGCAGAAGTAGGACATGTGCCACTGTTACTTCTCATAACCGGGAAGCAGAGGATTTGATCAGCTCAAATGACCGAGTTGAGTCAGATACAAGGAAGGCAAGGCCTATGATCTCCAGGAGACACATGTGGATTGATTTACTTAAGGTGGGGGTCCCTAGAGAGGAAATAGATGGGATTCCTACACCAGCATTGTTTAAGAAGTGGAAGCAAATGGTTGGGAATGGTAGATTCAGTCACATTAAGTGTTTCTGTTGCCATAAAATGGGGCATTTTGCAAAAATGTGCCATGCTGTGAAGGCTGAACAACAGCAGGCCTGTGTGCTTCCCAGGACAGCACGGAGAGACATGCAAGTTTATTCGTTACGTTGGAAGTCAATGCCTTTCCGTGAAAGTATTTCAAGGCAACAGTGGGCACCCTACAATAGTTTTGCAGTTAGAAATGGGCAGATAGAGTAATGTGAGCAGTGAGCTATGTTTTTTGGCACAGTTGGAAGGAACATATAATCTGCTTTGTCTCTTACTCTTTTCAGGTATTGAGCATCGAGAGGTGGAGCAGGCAGAGCAGATGACCATGCTGGATGGGAGGAGACAGACCAGAAGAGAGCCTGAGAAAAGGTGGCTGAATTGGAGTGGACTTCCATCTGAGCATTTTCCTTATGACCAAGAAGAAAAGAGACTTTTCATCTGGGACTTTCTTTACAAACTGCCAAAAGACATTGTTAACCCTGCTCAGAAAGTCAGCCTTCCAGGGACAAACCAATCGTCTGACCGCCCACAAGATGGGGGTCGAAAGGGAATTTGTTCCTCCCATTTATACGGGGGGTTTATTTTGCCCTTTCCTGGACAAAAGGCTTGAAGAAGTTTCCTATATTATCCTATAAAGTCAAGAGGTGGTATGTGTTGCTATGGGCATTTGTATAGTGACTTTATTGCAATAATATAGAGTTTTTAGATTTAGTAACAGCATATGTCTACAAAGTTCTCTTCCACCTCCATTGATATGTAAATAAACCAGATAGAAGATGAGCAGAGGAGGTTGGTGTTTACAGGAAGTGGGTGGGGGAGGCATGGAGAGGGTTTGAAAGAGACATGTGTTTTGGGAGAGAGGAACAGTTGGTGTTTGGAGGACAAAGAGAAAACACATGGCTTCCAGGAACTGGAGAACGTTGGAGACGCTTTTGTGAGTTGGACTTTGAACAAGGAACTATGAAGGACATCTTAACCCCTAAGTTGAGTAATTGTTTAGTTTACCTAATGTGTACATATTATACATGCTTATATGTGAAGCTATAAGTTGTGATGTATTGTATTGTTCATCCTACAGTTTGTATGTGCAGATTTTTCCCTGTTTAGTAAAGCATTAATACACTTCAGAAGTCTAGGTTTCCTTGGTTTTACCACAAGAACTTAATAGATAAACGCAGGCATAACAGGTGTTTATTTGTATTTCCTCGTTTATACCTCCTAGCGAGAGTATGTCCATATATCCAGTATGTTTCCCTTTGACAGAGACGTTGAAATCTCAATGGAGCATGTGTAGAATTATTTTATTTTGTACACTTTCCCTTTTATTGTGAATTATTTTTGTCCATGGTGGACGAAATTGCATGTGAGACATAGAGGCTTTTGGCACTGGTACATTCCGATGATGGAAAAGAATTTGAGTGATGGGGATATATGTTTAGTGGTTTTGAGTTTACTCTGTGCTATTTTCCCTTTTATGTTGGGGCTTTTCTGTAGGACAATTTTGGTTTTGTTGGTATGCTATCTTTCAGGTGAGGATATTGCAGTAGTATGGGCCAGTGCTTGTTTACTATGTGTTCTATGTTTCTTTTTTTTGTGGAACTGGGTGGTGATTACTTTTGATGCATTTTCATTTCTGTCAGCTGGAGTGTCTGAGTTTATATATGTGGTATATGCTTTTTAGATGAGTGGGGGTGGGTACCCTTTTCTAGGAATTTTTGTTTGAGGGTTTTGCTCTGAATCTGGTATTTGGATTGTTTTGTGCAGTTGTGTCTGAGATGGCAAAATTGGCTTTTAGGAATATTATTGAGCCAGCGAGGATGGTGGCTGCTGTTGTAGTGTTGGTCTCTTCTGTTATAAATGTCCCCCCTGCCTGTCAGTGATAATGTGATATGAGCCGCACATGAGCAGCTTACATCACATTTATGGCCTGGCCTGCTATGTCTGCCACTGTGATGTGATTCCCATGTGCATACGCGTGAGTGACATAAATGCATCCTGGCCAGTCAAGTGCCTGAAGATAGAAAAGGAAGGATAGCTGGAAGAAGAGGGATACGCCAAGGGCCAATGGGAGCCATGACACCACAGCGCTAAAGTGCTCAGTTTGCAGGTGAGTCTGTCATAATGTTCTACTATACGGTGCATTCTAGTACATTATGATTTAACCACTTGCCAACTGCGCTCTAGCCAAATGATGGCTACAGCTCGGTCATCCAGTTCTGGGAGGGCGTCTATTGACATCTTCCCAAAACCATGCCCACTGCGGTGCACACCCAGCGCACTTTGTGATTGCTGTGTCCTTATGACACAGCTAATCACAGATCAGAGTAAAGAGCCAATTACAGCAGCTCTTTGCCACATGATCAGCTGTGTCCAATCACAGCTGATCATGATGTAAACACACTTGGAGGTTATCGGCATTCCTTTCCTCACACTGTCACAGCGTCAGGAGAGAGACGGTCACGGACTAGTGTGAAAGGGGACATCTGCGCTGATCAGGGCACTAATCATCAGTGACCTGATTATCAGTGCAGCCCCAACAGGCAGCAGCCTATCAGTGCCTGCTCATCAGTGCCCATCATTGCAGCCCCATCAGTGCAGCCTCATCAGCGCCCATCAGTGAAGGAGAAAACATACCTGTTTGCAAAATTTTATAAGAGAAAAACTATTTTTTTTCTCAAAATGTTGCTTATCAAAAAATAAAAAAACCCAGTGGTGAATAAATACCACCAAAAGAAATCTCTATTTATGTGAAAAATTATAACAATTCCATATGGGTACAGTGCCCGGTAGGCAAGTGGTTAAACCTGCAGGGGGTCCAGCTATTTTATTTTTAAAAAATTACTTTACTATCGCTTTAGGCCTAGGTCACACCTATGCAGGTTTTCATTTGAATGACTGCTGTGCCTGCATTTCCTGCAGAAAATTGCAACAGCTTTTTTGCTTTGCGATTTCCTTGTGGTTCCCGCAAATGCTCTACAATTTTAGATGTGCGGGGGTGCCATTAAGAATGAATGGCAGCCCTGTGTGTTTCTAAACAGCACCAAAAGCGCAATGCAAATTTCAAGGCCGCTGCATTTTTGAAGTGCTGCATTCCACTTTTTCCTGAAGGAAATGCAGTCATGGCAGCCCATTCAAATAAATGGGTTGTCGTCCCAGCGCAAATGCGGGATGCAAACACACATAGATGGGAACCAGGCTAAAAGGAAGCCCATCAAGCAGCGTTGCATTTCACTATGTCTATGTGTGGAAGTACCACTGGTGGTCCATGCTCTAATGTTCCAATTGGTCAAAAGTTCAACCACAGCCAGATCAGGATTTAATCCACCCTAGCATACCAACAAAGCCAAAATTCTCCTACAGAAAAGCCCCCAACATAAAAGAGTAAACAGCACAGAGTGTTTCCAAAACCACTAAACATATATCCCCATCACTTAAATTCTTTTCCATCATCGGGATGTACCAGTACCACATGCAGTTTTGTCATTTAGACATGTGCAATTCGTTTCGTTCCAAATTAGTTTTTTAACAAATTTGTTAATTTGGAAATATCAGAATTTCAGAATTTTTCGGAAATTCAAAAATTCGAAATTTCGGAAATTCAAAAATTCGAAATTCTAAAATTCAGTCATTTGGAAATTCAAAAATCCGAAAATTTGGAAATCCAAAAATAAGAATGAAAGGAACGAAAATCCAAAAATTAAAAAACCTGAAAATTCGAAAGTCTGAAATAATGACTAACTAATAATAACTTGACTAATACTAACTATTCAATTATAGGTATTGGAATTTCCTTTCAAATTTGGCTTTTAGTGAACATAACGAACATGAATTTATCCGAAGTTACGAATTATTCGTAAAACCGAATGCCGTATCTAAACAAATGGACCATAACTAATTAATAATAATAAACAATAATAATAAAAACGTATTATTATTTATTATTATTTTGTTCCGTTCCATTTTGTTTAGATGCGGCATTCGTTATTTCGGATAATTCGTAACTTCACGTAAATTTGTATTCGTTACGTTCACTAGCAGTCAAATTTGAAAGGAAATTCCAATACCTATAATTTAATAGTTAGTTATTATTAGTTAGTTGGTTATTATTTCAAATTTTTTGATTTTCTGATTTTTTGTTCTTTCGAATTTTCGTATTTTCCTCTTTTTTTCCGAACTTTCGAATTTCCGATAAAAAAATTCTAAAATGAAACACAAATGAACGCTTTTTTTGGCAGTGCACACATCTAGAATTCATAGTAAAAGGGAAAGTGTACAAAATAAAATAATTCTACACATGCTCCACCGAATATGTAGTCTACTGCTTGTCCTGTCCCTGTGGCCTGCATTACGTAGGCTGAACAATACGCACCTTACGCAATTGTTTCGGGGAACACCGCAGGTTCATCAAAGCTGCCAAAGATGTGCATAGCGTTGCCCAACACTTCGCAGAATACCATCAAAAATCCACCACGGGCCTCAAAGTATGGGTCATTGAATACATCCCTGCCAGTTTCCCAGAGGCAGAGATTTCAACGTCTCTGTCAAAGGGAAACATACTAGATATATGCCCTGGACGTAATCTCGCCAGGAGGTATAAACAAGGAAATAGAAATAAACACCATACTCTAGAACCTCATACATCATTAACATCCACTGCGATCCTTGCATTTGCCACACACCTGACAGATAAGGTACAACTCACAATACTGTGAACAATTCCATTCTTCACTCATTATGGTCCAACAAAGTAACTTTGGTTATAATCTATCCCCCTATATATATTTATGGACAGGTACTGATATGTACCAAACTTTTTCTATTCAACATTGAACATACTTGAAAATTCCACTCTCCATTCAACATCGAACCTACTTAACATTTTCCATTCAACATCAAATGTACTTAAAGAGGAGGTCCAGCCCCCACAAAAAAATTAAAAGTCAGCAGCTACATATACTGCAACTGCTGACTTTTACTATATGGATAAGTGTCCAGGGCGCCCGCTTCACAGCCGGTTCCCTACTGCGCGCTCCGCTTTCTAATTAATCCGGCGGCGGGGGAAGGAAGCGGGGGTCGAACTTCTGGGAGATCGCATCGAAAGCAGAAAGGTGCCAAATGTGGCACTGGAGGGGGGGGGGGGCGTGTGTGTTTGGGGTCATTGTCCTGCTGGAAGGTGAGTGGTACAGGTTTTGCATCCCTGTATTTAGCACCATCCATCTTTCCCTCAACTCTGACCAGTTTCCCAGTCCCGACTGCTGAAAAACATTCCCACAGCATGATGCTGCCACCACCATGTTTCACTGTGGGGATGGTGTTCTTTGGGTGATGTAATGTGTTGGGTTTGTGCCAGACATAGCGTTTTCTTTGATGGCCAAAAAGTAAAATTTTAGACTCTTCAGACCAGAGCATCTTCCTCTATACATTTTGGGAGTCTCCCATATGCCTTTTCGCAAACTCAAAACGTGCCATTTAGTTTTTTTGCTGAAAGTAATGCCTTTTTTCTGGCCACTCTGCCATAAAGCCCAACTCTATGGAGCGTATGGCTTATTGTCGTCCTATGTACAGATACTCCAGTCTCTACTGTGAAACTCTGCAGCTCCTCCAGGGTTACCTTAGGTCTCTGTGTTGCCTCTCTGATTAATGCCCTCCTTGCCCGGTCCGTGAGTTTTGGTGTACGGCCGTCTCTTGGCAGGTTTGCCATGTTCTTTCCATTTAGTTATGATAGATTTGATGGTGCTCCTAGGTATCATCAAAGAATTGGATATTTTTTTTTTTTATAACCTAACCCAGACTTGTACTTCTCAACAACATTGTCCCTTACTTGTTTGGAGAGTTCATTGGTCTTCATGGCAGTGTTTGGTTAGTGGTGCCTCTTGCTTAGGTGTTGCAGCCACTGGGGCCTTTCAAAAAGGTGTGTATATGTAATGACAGATCATGTGACACTTATATTGCACACAGGTGGACATCATTTCACTAATTATGTGACTTCTGAAGGTAATTGGTTGCACCAGAGCTTTGTATGGGCTTCATAACAAAGGGGGTGAATACATACGCACATGCCAATTATCAGTTTTTTATTTCTGAAAAATATTTTTATGTATATATTTTTCAAATTTTACTTCACCAACTTAGACTATTGGGTTCTGATCCATCACATACAAAAAAACTTAAAAAAACATTGAACTAAAGGCTGTAATGTAACAAAATAGGTAAAAAGCCAAGGGGGGTGAATACTTTTGCAAGGCACTCTATATCCTATAGTTTGTAGATGTTATAACTTTTACGCAAACCAATCAACATACGCTTATTGGGAGTTTATTTTTTACCAAAAATATGTAGCAGAATACATATTGGCTTAAATTGATGAAGAAATCTGTTTTTTTTTTTTTTTTTAATTATTGGATATGTTTTATAGCAGAAAGTACAAAAATATTGTTTTTTTTTTTTTTAAATTGTTGATCTTTTTTTGTTTATAACGCAAAAAATAAAAATGGCAGAGGTGGTCATGAAGAGGTGTAAATCCGTGTTTTGAGCGGACGAAAGCCCTATTTTTCATCTGTTAAAAAAACAGATCGGACGAAAAAAGAATGTAAACAGATGAACGTATGTGTGAAAGGACCCTAAATGGGAATGCCCAGAAAAGTGCATTTTCAAGCATTTTTACAGTGCTCCTATTAAGGTCTACGGGGCCAAAAACACGTGATCGTTTTGTGAGGTTCACACGACAAACAACACAGTGTTCAGATGTTTATAGGGAGCATCATCATGCTTTGGGAAATACTCAGGTGTGAATGGGACAGGGCAAAGTTACTGACTGGCTCTAGATTGTTTTTTTTTAATTATTAAGGCCCGGTTCACACTGGTGCGATGCGGAAACCCTGCGAATCCAGAATAGCACCTGAATCCCTTGCGGATCACACTGCCCTAAGCGAATCGCTAGGAGTGTCAATACAGAGTTAACATCACCCCCAGATCAGTTTGCATATCACCGTGCGACCTGTCAATTTGGACAGAATTAGATCACATGGGTGTGAACACCCATGCGATCCGATTCTGGTGCGGGCCAAAAAAAAGGGTCCTGCGCGAGTTTGCAATTCAAATTCAGCCATACAATCTGTATGGCTGAATTTGCATCGCACAGACATCGCATGTGATTTGTACAGTATCATCACAGTATCATCTACCTGCATTGACACTGTAAAGGATTCAGGTAAACTCCACCCAGAGCCCAACACACTGAAAGAGCGAGCAGAGGATAGACAAAGCACGAGTCTTAGAGGAAGGTGTGTCAGGCAGTGTGAAAGATCTGTGAATTGTATTACCGAGTCACTGCAGAATCAATGAAAAAACACCGAGACCCTATCACCAGCCTACGCCATGCCAGGTAAGACTATTCCACCATCCAATTATCATATCCTTCCATATGAACTGTCTATTGGTCACTGTGCTTGTATTTTTATTTATTTATACTTTATTGTATTTGAGTGTTTCCTTCCCAATAGACAGTTCATATGGAAGGAAAGGAGAATTGGGTTGTATTTTTAATAATTTTTTTGTTCTCAAACTTGAACTCAGACGTGTGTGTTTTGTATGGAACATATGGGGGTCATAACAGACCCTTAATATGAACCTTAATATGAAGTGTTATATCTGTGAAATTGATTAAGGTGGTAAAGTGAAATTATCCCTCTGTTATTGTCTTTATTCCTTTTTTTTTTTTCTTGTTGTTTTGTTTAATTTTAAGAGCTTCCAATAGAGTTTTAGGAAAAATAATGATATTAGTATTTATATAAGATAGGGAGGAAATATATATAGGCATGTATAGAAATACATATGACTAGACTTTATACATGGTTATGTTTAAGAAAGAAGAAATATGGATACTGAAGTATTTTTGTATTCTCCCCTTTTAGCTTTTATATCTTTTACTTTTTTTTGTTTTTGCACTTTTTTCTCTGTCAATAAAAATTTTATAAAAATAAATGGAGTAAAAAAAAAAAATATGGGGGTCATTTACTAAAAGAAAAACTTGCTTGCTTGCAGTGACTTCTCTTGAAAATATTGCAATTTTTTAGTCATTACTGTAATGCCGCGTACACACGATCGGAAATTCCACCAGCAAAAGTCAGATGAGAGCTTTTGGTCGGAAAATGCGACGGTGTGTATGCTCCATCGGTCTTTTGCTGGCGGAATTCCAGCCAGCAAAAGATTGAGAGCAGGTTCTCAATTTTTCGGTCGGAAAAAGTTTTGATCGGAAATTCTGATCGTCTGTACCAATTTCCGACGCGCAAAATTCATACGCATGCTCGGAAACAATTTGACGCATGCTCCGGAAGCATTGAACTTAATTTTCTCGGCTTGTCGTAGTGTTGTACGTCATTGCGTTCTTGGCGGTCGAAGGTTCAGCAAACTTTTGTGTGACCGTGTGTATGCAAGATTTTTCCGACAGAAGATCCGCTCCTGTGTATGTGGCATTATACAGTTAGGGGTTTAGAATTACCCCAGACAAATGACTCCCTCACTAGATTGACCCCAGAATTATGTCGCTGTTTAAAAATAATTTCAGAAACAGACAGAAATCTGGGAACAGATTGTAGACTGACAGATTGCTTTAACCTTTTCGTTACTGAATACTCCTTTTTTAAGTCCAAAAGTAAAATTCCCCCTGCCATTAAAACGTTTGTTAACCTTGAAGCAGGGAATTAGGGATGCACAACTGTGTGTTCCTAGTTCTTCGACCCGCTGTCTAAGAAGAATAGAAAAATTTGTCATAGAGATCTTGTCGAGTTAAAGCGGGACTGTACTGAAATTTTTTTTTTTAAAAGCCAGCAGCTACAAATACTGCAGCTGCTGACTTTTAAAAAACGGACACTTACCTGTTCCAGGGTCCAGCGGTGTCGGCAGCAGAGGCCGATCAATCGCTCGGCTCTCTGCTGTAGCCGGCGCCATTCTCGGTGAGGGAATCAGGAAGTGGCTTCACTTCCCGATTCCCTACTGCGCATGCGCGAGTCGCGCGGCGCAATGAGAATCTTCAGCGCTGTCTGCCGGGACACGTGTGTGTCCCGGCAGACAGCGCGCTGGGACAGGAACTTGCGTAAACTCCCGTAGGAGTTTATGCCGGAAGTGGGTGCAGATACCTGTCTTAGACAGGTATCTGCACCCCCCTCCCCCCTGAAAGGTGCCAAATGTGACACCGGAGGGGGGAGGGTTCCGAAAAGCGGGAGTTCCACTTTAGGGTGGAATCCCGCTTTAACTGACGCTGCTAATCGTGGTCTGGGTAACTAAGCTTTAAAAAACTCTAGACACAAAAGGATTAAGGGAAACAGTTGTTAACCGCTTGCCGACTGTTTCACTTAGATATAAGGTGGCTCTATTGCACTGGATCACGTACCTAGTACGTGATCCAGCATTTCTGGGTTGGGGCCAGCGGGCATGCCGCCGGTGGCCTACTCCAGCTGTGATTACAGACTCGACGTCCGACAGCACCCTCTGATCCTTCAATACAGAGGCAGAACAGCAGTCTGCTGTTCTGTCAGTAGGGAAGGCATGGATCCTATGTTACTGCAAAGCAGGGACATGGATCCATGCCTTCCCCTAGTAAAAGTGCCTCCCACAGTTTAGTAAAACACTGGCTAGGCACACATTTAAACCTTTGATCACACCTGATGTTAACCCCTTCCCAGCCAGTATCATTCTTGTCACTGGTCCCCAAAAAGTGTCAGTAAGTGTCCAGACTGTCTGCCACAATATCACAGTCCCGCTATAAGTCGATGATAGCCGCCATTACTAGTAAAGAAAAAAATACAAATATCCCATAGTTTGTACATGCTATAACTTTTGCGCAAACCAATCAATATACCCTTATATGTTTTTTTTTTTGTTTTACCAAAAATATGTAGCAGAATACATACTGGCCTAAATTGATGAGGAAATTAGATTTTTTTTTTTTTATTATTACTGGATGTGTTTTACAGGAGAAAGGAAAAAATATTGTTTTTTTTTTTTCAGAATTGTCAGTCTTTTTTTGTTTATAGTGAAGAAAAAAACCCACAGAGGTGATCAAATACCACCAAAAGAAAGCTCTATTTGTGGGAAAAAAAGGACATACATTTTATTTGGGTACAGCGTCATCTTCTGGAGGTCAAGTGGTTAGAGCAATATTAAACCCAAAAGCAAACATTTATTAAATTGCAGCTTAATAATTCTTAGATGTGATAGCTGCATTCGTTTTCTTTTTTATACTTTCTTTCCTCTATTTCCATCTGGCGATTTGGCCAGTAAGTCTGTTTTTCAAAAGAAAACTCTTCCAGATGTATCAGTTTAGGACAGGGGTGCTTATAATGATCAGCTTTAATTTATTTGTGTAAAGCCTTTATCTCAAAAGAAAATAATATTTGCTGCATCTGCTTATAAAGTGTGAGCTGGAGCTTGGCTTCAATTTGTTAGTGTATCTAAATCTGCTAGTACATTTAACACCACCCAACTGACAATCCTACTGTCTGCTGTGCCTCTGTGCTCCTTCATCCAGAGTGGAGGCCCCCTAATACAGGAGATGTTACTGGTCAGATCACCAGGTGAAAACAGAGAAAAGGAAACTAATACAGCCACCCCATCTAATTGGTAAGCTGCAATATATTAGTCTTTTATGTGGACTTCCTACAATTGGATTATCTGACCATTAGGATTTTCATATAGGGTTTTTGATTTTATGCTAAAACAAGCATAATATTGGTTGAGATTTTTTAGGCACATAGAGAAATATATAAGCAACCAATAAAATGTACAAATGTTATCATATCCTTGTTAAAAACATCATATATAGTGCCTTGAAAAAGTATTTATACACCTTGAAAAGTGACAACCAAAAACGTAAATGTATTTTATTGGGATTTTATGTGATAGACCAACACAAAGTGGCACATAATTGGGAAGTGGAAGGAAAATGATAAATGGTTTTCAACATTTTTTACAAATAAATATGTGAAAAGTGTGGCGTGAATTTGTATTCAGCTTTTACTCTGATACCCCTAACTAAGACCCCTCTCACACTGAGGCTGTTTTCAGGCATTTAAGGGCTAAAAATAGAGCCTGTAAAGCACCTAAAAACTGCCTCTCATGCCTCCCCAGTGTGAAAGCTTGAGTGCTTTCACACTGGGGCGATGCGTTTTCGGGACGGGAAAAAAAGTCCTGCAAGCACCATCTTTTGGGGCGCTGTATACAGCGCTCCTACACCATCCCTGCCCATTGGAATGAATGGACAGCGCTTTCGAAGCGCCTGAAAAGTGCTTCCGAAGCACCGAAACACGGGCGCCTTTAACCCCTCTTTAGCCCCTTCTTGGTGGTTAAAAGCGCTAGCGGCTGAAAAGCATTGTTTAAACAGCGGTAAATCGCCGCTAACACTAGCGGCGCTTTACTGCTAACAGGCCCGCTGCCTCAGTGTGAAAGTAGCCTTAAATCTAGTGGAAACAATTTCCTTCAGAACACACCTAATTAGTAAATAGAGTCCACCTGTGTGTAATTTAATCTCAGTATAAATACAGCTGTTCTGTGAAGCCCTCAGAGGTTTGTTAGAGAACCTTAGTGAACAAACGGCATCATGGAGGCCAAGGAACACACCAGACAGGTCAGGGATAAAGTCGTGGAGAAGTTTAAAGCAGGGATAGGTTATAAATAAATATTCCAAGCTTTGAACATCTCAAGGAGCACTGTACAATCCATCATCCAAAAATTGAAAGAGTATGGTACAACTGAAAACCTACTAATGGCGTGTACACACGAGCGGAATTTCCGACAGAAAAAGTCAGACTTATTACGTTGAAAATTCTGACGGACCTAGAAAGAGAACATGTTCTAAATTTTTCAGACGGAACCAATTCCTATCGGGAAAACCGCTCGTCTGTATGCTGTTCCGACGTACCAAAAACTATGCATGGTCTGAAGCAAGTACGACACGGAAGCTATTGGCTACTGGCTATTGCACTTGATTTTTCTAGTCCCGTCATACGTGTTGTACGTCACCGCGTTCTAGACAGTCAGACTTTGGTGTGACCGTGTGTAGGCAAGACCACTTGAGCGGAATTCCATCGGAGAAACCTTCAGAGTTTATTCCGACGGCAAAAACGCTCATGTGTACACGGCATTAGACATGGCCGTCCACCTAAAATGACAGGCCGGGCAAATAGAACATTAATCAGAGAAGCAGCCAGGAGGCCCATGGTAACTCTGGAGGAGCTGCAGAGATCCACAGCTCAGGTGGGAGAATCTGTCCACAGGACAACTATTAGTCGTGCACTCCACAAATCTGGCCTTTATGGAAGAGTGGCAAGAAGAAAGCTATTGTTGAAAGAAAGCCATAAGAAGTCCTGTTTGCAGTTTGCGAGAAGCCAACTGGGGGGACACAGCAAATATGTGGAAGAATGTGCTCTGCTCAGATGAGACCAAAATTTAACCTTTTGGCCTCAAAGCAAAACACTATGTGTGGGGGAAAACTAATGCTGCACATCACCCTGAACACACCATCCCCACCGTGAAACATGGTGGTGCAGCATCATGTTGTGGTGATGCTTTTTTTCAGCAGGGACAGGGAAGCTGGTCAGAATTGATGGGAAGATGGATGGAGCCAAATACAGGAAAGTCTTAGAAGAAAACCTTTAGAGTCTTCAAAAGACTTGAGATTGGGGCAGAGGTTCACCTTCCAGCAGAACAAGGGCCCTAAACATACAGCCAGAGCTACAATGGAATGGTTTAGATCAAAGCATATTCATGTGTTAGAATGGCCCAGTCAAAGTCCAGACCTAAATCCATTTGAGAATCTATGACAGATTCATGGACGCTCTTCATCGAATCTGACAGAGCTTGAGCTATTTTGCAAAGAAGAATGGACAAAAATGTTACACTCTAGATGTGCAAAGCTGGTAGAGACATACCCAAAAAGACTTGCAGCTGTAATTGCAGCCAAAGGTGGTTCAACAAATTATTGACTCAGGGGGACTGAATACAAATCCACCCCACACTTTTCAGATATTAATTTGTAAAAAATGTTGAAAATCATTTATCATTTTCCTTCCACTTCACAATTATGTGCCACTTTGTTTTGGTCTATCATATAACATCCCAATAAAATACATTTATGTTTTTTGTTGTAACATGACAAAATGTGGAAAACTTTAAGGGTTATGAATACTTTTTCATGGTAGTTGTTGATGAGACATTAGTATAACCCGACCACCATATAGGAAATTCTATATGCCTCAATCATATGAATAATCTCCAATTTGTTTTGATATTCCAAACAATCTTCATCAGGGGGACATAGCACAGTGGTTATATCTGAGATTGTAAATATGAATATATAACAATTATTATAGGTCAGAAATGAGCAAACGTTGCTCCAAAATACATTACAAAAAATATTATCAACTTGCAAAACATACAGGGAACATCAACAATTGGAGTTGTTGTCACAGTCAAGTCAACACATTGTATGGCTAGAGGCATTCGAGATGAACACAGGGTTTCAGACACTTCTTCAATTATATCTGTAAAATTATATCTGTAAAGATTAAACAAAAGGTTTATTGAAAGAACGTGGCTATTGTGAGCTGGGACAAAGTCATTTTAACTTCTTTATTTAACCACTTCAGCCCCGGAAGGTTCCACCCCCTCCATGACCAGGCCATTTTTTGCAATACAGCACTGTGTTGCTTTAACTGACAATTGCACGTTCAAGCGATGCTGTACCCAAACAAAATGTAGGTACTCATTTTCCCCACAAACAGAGCTTTCTTTTGGTGGTATTTGATCACCTCTGCGGTTTTTATTTTTTGCGCTATTAACAAAAATAAATACAGACAATTGAAAAAAACAATATTTTTTACATTCTGTTATAAAACACATCCAATAAAAAAAATTAAAAAATCGAATTTCTTCATCAATTTAGACCAATATGTATTCTGCTGCATATTTTTGGTAAAAAAAATCCCAATAAGCGTATATTGATTTGTTTGTGCAAAAGTTATCATGTCTACAAACTATGGGATATTTTTATGGCATTTTTTTTTTTATCTTTACTACTGTGTTTCCCCCGAAAATAAGACCTATCTCAATTTTTCCAGGATGGCTGCAATATAAGTCCTACACTGAAAATTAGCCCTAGTTAAAGTCCTTGAAAAAACATGTAACCCACTCTGTAAAAGTATTATATAATGTCCAATGTGTGTCTTTATGTAACATTATTGTAGAAAATACCTTATTTACAGCGCCGCTGGGCGCTCATGTGAGCTGCCGGAGCGCTCCTCCTCTCCTCCCAACTGACGTCAGCGGACGCTCCCTCTGCAGTGCTCGTCAGCAGGGATCTTGGCATCTCCCTCAGGAGTGCTCGGAGCGGGGAAGAAGACTTTTGGCGGGTCATGTGAGCTGTAAATAAGGTATTTTCTACAATGTTACATAAAGACACACACTGGACATTATATAATCCATTTACAGAGCGGATTAAATGTTTTTACAAGGACTTTAACTAGGGTTTATTTTGGGGATTACAAAGATGATGACTCCTGAGCTGACAGGGAGGGAGAGGTGGAGAGAAGACAGGGGAAAAATAAGACATCCTCTGAAAATAAGCAATAATGCATTTTTGTAGCCAAAATGAATATAAGACCCGGTCTGATTTTCAGGGAAGTACAGTAGTAATGGCGGTGATCAGCGATTTTTAGCAGGACTACAACATTTAGCAGGACAAATTGGATACTAAGTGACACTTTTTGGGGACCAGTGACATTAATACAGTGTTCAGTGCTAAAAAAAATGCACTGTCACTGTATAAATGACACTTAGTGATTGTAAAGTTAAAAAAATAACAAACATGTCTATACTTACCTCCCCTGTGCAAGGGTTTTGCACAGAGCGGCCCTGATCCTCCTTTTCTTGGGTCTCCCGGGGGTGCTCCTGGCTCCTCCTCCTCGTTGGGTGCCTCCACGGAGAGCCGCATTCCATAGGGGGAACCCATACGGGCACGCTCCTGAGTCCTGCTGCGTCCATTGACACAGACAGGAGGACTCGGCCCCGCCCCGACTCCTGTGTCACTGGATTTGATTGACACCAGCAGGAGCTAATGGCTCCTGCTGCTATCAATCTATCCAATGAGGACCCGAGACTGCGGCTGGAGCTGCTGGGCTTTTGCTTGATGCTGGAACTATCAGGTTCATGTAAGAAAAAGGGGGGCTCTGAGGGGCAGCTGCACCACAGAAGGTTTTTCACCTTAATGCATAGAATGCATTAAGGTGAAAAACCTTGAGACTTTTCAACTCCTTTAAGTGTGCTCCTAGGGAGTGATTTCTAACTATGTGGGGGATGGTTTAACTGGAGGAAGAGAGATCTGTGTTCCTGATTAGCAGGAACACAAGATCTCCATCTTCCCCTCTCACAGAAAGACAGTCTGTCTTGTTGTACAGGTACGTTGTTTCACACAGCCGGGCCGCCCTGCCACAGTAAATGTGTGGTTGGCAGTCTTGAAGCGGTTAACCACCTACTGCCTGTGCTACATAAACAAATGATGGCTACAGCGTGAACTAACATTGTCGGGAGGGAATCTATGGGCGTCCTCACGCTTCCTGTATGCCCTATATGGTGCACATCGGCCCTTCTATCCTTCAGATAAAGCTGATCGCAGATCGGGGTAAAGAGCCAATCACAGCAGATCTTTACCATGTGACCAGCTGTTCAATCACAGCTGATCTCAGTGTAAACAGGATTTGCCAGTTATCAGCGTGAGGAGAGGAGAGCTGGCAACCGGCAAATCCACACAGGAGACACCTACACTGATAATCAGGGCACTGATCATCAGTGTTCTGATGATCAGTGCTGCCCTGCCAATCCATGCTGCCTATCAGTGGCCATCAATGCCACATATCAGTGTGGCCTCATAAGTGCCATCTTATCAGTGCCCAAACTGGGGGGTACTAGATCCCCCGCCATACTAACCCTCACAGCAAGGTGGAGGAGGCATTCAGCACCATGGCAGGGGGGGGGGGGACAAGATGACCAAAAAATAAATAGGCAGACAAGTCTTATTTGTCAAAGGAAAAATACAGTATCTCACAAAAGTGTGTACACCCCTCACATTTTTGTAAATATTTTATTATATCTTTTCATTCATTCAATTTTCAGCAAAAATTACCAGATGATTATGAGATGAATGAACATGTAAGCAGGGGTGAATCACTTCCAGTACATCATGTGACCAGCACATGCAGTTGAGTCACCTACTATAGACCAAGCTTCAGGATCACCCATTGGTTCCAGTACCAAGCTTGCCCAAGGATGCAAACCAAAGCCTCTCTGAATCAACCCTCTGGTCCATAATCCTTTTAACCCCCTATTGTCCAGATCACCCCTCACACAGGGTCCTGTGATTTGTCATAGTCCAGGTTAGGGCTCAGGGAATCTAACCGAACACCCGGGGGGCCATGTCACATGGAGTCTGGGATGCATGGCAAATGAGGGAAGGGGTCTTCTCTCACCGCCAGGATGGTGATTCCGGTCTGCTAACCACCAACCGCTTTTTAGCCGACCAGGTTTGCACTGTTACTCATTCCTTGCCCTCAATAAACACTGGCTGGAACAATGAAGAGATAAGTATTAAAGTTTTGTAACACTGCTGAAAGTTTTTAAAAAAATCAGGATTTCAAAATGGCTTAAGCACCTGCAAGAAATCCCAAACAACCTAGGTGTAAATAGCTGTGCGCCACTTTTCTTGTTCATCAGTCAAGACTCAGGCATAAAGGAAGTCCACCATGTGCTCCATTTTAAGGAATAAATTGAGAATCCTTAGCAGCCAGGTTAAACCATGACCTCTTCCCTCTACCTGGGGAAAGTAGGGCTGCAGTTCCTATAGAAGGGGTACAGGTGGACTGTAGTCTTTAGGACAAGCCTTGGCCAAGTCACTACTTTGCATTCCCATATACAGGAAAAGACCAGTTACCAGCCTGATTCCAGACTCCAACCAGGACAGCCTTGATCCCAGCCTCCACAGAGGAAGCATCTAAACCCTGCAGCTCAGAAACTTCCTCAGACGCCTTCACAAACTCTGGCACCGGCTCCATCTCAAAGATCAGCAGCGGGATTGGGATGGAAGTCCCTATCAGAATTGCTCTCATCCAGGAGGGACAGGCACCACATAGTCAATTGATGAACTGTTCCATACATGACAGAAGTGTTCCTACTTACAGTACAGGCATGCTACCTATTGCTATTCACTGGTCTTCATAACTTCCCCCAAGCTCCAGGGGGAGCCTCCCTGCTAAGAGGAATGACTCACTTCTCTCATTGCCAACATCCCAAGACCACCTGGACTGACTCCTCTGACATCCCAAGACCACCCGTATTGATTCCTCCCATCCACCCATCCCTAATAAAGGCAGAGGGCTGGGCCAATCCTAATGACACACCTCCAAAGGGGAGTGGCTAAAGTTAAAGAAGAATACTAATTTAACTGCTGCCTAGTAAATTGTTGTAAATACCTAAAAATCTCTTGAGTCCATTCACATGGATTCAGTTTTATTTATTGGCATTGTAGTGTTTTCTTTTGATTTTACATCTTACTTCAGCCATAGCTCCTTTCACCAACATCCTCTGCAAGCCACAGCAACACGAATGGCATATAACGACCAGAAAACAACTAATAGTGCTCACTATTTAAATTATTTATTCAAACCAAAGGGATAAAAACACTCACATAAAAAGGTAGACACCAGCTTTACTCATGTAAACACTCCAGCTCACCGCCCTCCTTCAAATGTGCAACATGATGGCATCATTGGCAGGTACCACTCCTAAAGGGTTATGCCCCAAATAGAGCTTCCTACTATTTTTGTTGGACTATTTCTTTATTGAATTAATTATATGATGTGTTTGGACTTTTATCACATCTGCCTCTGAATATGGGGAGAAGCCGACTAATTGGGGATTTCTAGAATTCACATGTATAGTGTATGTTTTGTCATAGTAATTTTGATTTGAGCACATGATTTAATTGTTTGGGTAGCACTACAGTATTTTATTCATTACATTATTTTATGCACATAGAGCACATTTTACATGTACTGTCCTTTATTTCTGTGAATGCATATAAGGTGCATTAAATAATGTCTGAAGTGCAGAGGGGTGAGTGGCCCCAAAACAGGAATCCCAGCCAAAGCTGTTATTTTTTTTTTTTTTGGTTAGATCTACTCTCAAAAGTTTTATTGCAGGCGAAAGTGGGCTTCTTTTGGCCAGAAGTTTGTGAGTATATGCTCTGAGTATATGTTAAATTGTACCTGATGCTTTACCTTCCTGGGTAAAGTGTATGTTCACTTTAAAGAACAAGTATTGTCACAGCGTAAACAAACCTTGTCACAACGTAGAAATCCTCCAGGTGACCAAGTACATGTAGCATTTGGTTAGTTCCTGATCCTTTCTGTGGTTGCTGAGCAGCATGGTCAGACAGCTGGTCCACCCCCCCCCCCCCCCCCGCTGAATGACCACACTGCTTACAAGGAGACAAATACATAATTAAGTTTGATGGACAGTACTGGTCTCTGGCAGCAGCAGCAGCGCTGTCATTCAGCACAGCAGGGGGAGGGGGTCAGCTAGTATTTCAATGTAAGCACTCACAATAGCGATGGATCTTTAAGCTCAAACAGGGCTGAGTGATCTCTCTGCTTACTGTATGAATCATCAAATCGACCCCACAATTTTTTTGCAAACTTCCTTTTATTCGCTTTTGCATTGTACAAAAAGAGAACTAAAATAAAAAACACACCTTGCCACGCAGGGTGGGAATCATAAACAACATAACATAGCACCCCCCCCCCCCCCAATCCCAGGTTCACCACCTTGTGGGCAAATCTGCCCTCCCGGATGCAAGGTCCCCAGAACAATATACCAACAGAACACATACCAACATCATATTAAAGACAGTAATATAGATGTACAGTGCTCATAGTAATGAGTCCGGCAATCATCTCTAAGGCTGCTTTCACACTGGGGCGGTTTGCAGGCGCTATTGCGCTAAAAATAGCGCCTGCAAACCGACCCGAAACAGCTGTTGCTGTGTCTCCAGTGTGAAAGCCCGAGGGCTTTCACACTGGAGCGGTGCGCTAGCAGGACGGTAAAAAAAGTCCTGCTAGCAGCATCTTTGGAGCGGTGAAGGAGCGGTGTATTCACCGCTCCTATACCGCTCCTACCCATTGAAATCAATGGGAGACCGCGGGGATACCGCCCGCAAAGCGCCGCTGCAGCGGCGCTTTGCGGAGGTTTTTAACCCTTTTTCGGCCGCTAGCGGGGGTTAAAACCACCCCGCTAGCGGCCGCATACCGCGGGTAAAACGATGGTAAAGCAGCGCTAAATATAGCGCTGCTTTACCGTCGCCGCCCCGCACCACCCCAGTGTGAAAGCAGCCTAAGTACATCCATTGTAACAGCAGTCAGTCCCCGAATAATCCCAGTGGGGTTGCAGGAACAGCAAAACCCTATACTCCAATAGTTCTAGGCTTACTGGGAGCCGCTTTGAAAAAGAAAGTGTGGGAGATGGAGTTTGAGGGCGGAGCTGCTGTACTGTAGTGCTATTTTCCTTCATTCCTCTGGGCGAGGGGGCTTGGGGAGAAGGCAAAGTAGAGGCAGGTGCTGCACCGCTGTGCCCGGTGTGTCGGCAGGACACAGGAATCAAGACACATCTGAACTGGTGCACTCACAGAGTCGCTGTTAGGGGGTGGGGGCCCCATGATTCTTAAGGGGGGGAAAGAGGTTTGGGGAGGGAGGTGAGAAGAGAGCGGGGCATGAGAGAGGGAGGGGCTGACAGAGAGAGGGAGGGGCTGACAGAGAGAGGGAGGGGCTGACAGAGAGAGGGAGTGGCTGACAGAGAGAGGGGGGGCTGACAGAGAGGGGGGCAGACAGTGAGGGTGGGCTGAGAGAGAGGGGGGCTGAGAGAGAGGGGGGCTGACAGAGAGAGGGGGGCTGACAGAGAGGGGGGGCTGACAGAGAGGGGAGTGAGGGGGGAGATCACAGAGAGACCTCAGGAGACAGTCCCACAGTGCGGGCCAGGCAGCAGGACGGGACTCCAGGAGCAAGCGGGTGTGCATTTGCCGACTGTGATCACCCACAGGCCAAGGCCAGCCATGCCTCCACAAGTGACCAGCTCGACTGGGCCAATCACCGCCCGCACATGATAGGCCAATCACAGTGCGCCCACCACTGAGCTTGGATAGCCGGGCTGGCTCAGAGAGAGGTGGTCGGACTTGCAGCGCCACAGCTACCCCTCACCAACACGCTATGCCACTGGTCCCAGGATGGTTGACTAGAGGTATGTGTGTCCGGGTATCAGGCAGACTGACACTTGGACACATGTCAAAACCGGACAGGTGACAACTCAATCGGACATCCCGCGCACCCGCCCAGGATCGACCCTGGAAGAACGGATCGTAGCGATGGTGCTGGCTGCAATTTCCCCATAGACCGCAATGACAGCACAGATCTGAAATGGAACCAAGTGATATGTGCACTTTGTTTCCTTAGGGATTCAACAAGTTTATTTTGCTGTGACGATACTTCTATTTTAAAGAAGTCCCATGGTCACAGTGTACACTATATTTTATAACATCAGCATTGTAATAACAATACAAACAATAGTTATTTTGACAATCCAATATAAGCTTACTTGAAAAATCTCCTTGTATGTTATAAGTTATGCCTGTCGGTTGGTCATCTCTTTCCACAACTTCCTGGATTCCCTGCATGCTTGCAGCTTCTCCTCTGCTGTTTACGTTCAATTTTTAAGGACAGCATATTCCATGGTACCTTGCTCCCTGCAAGCATTGATTGCTGTACGGACTCTGCCTCCTGAAACACCTCCTCTCAGCACCTCTGTAATTCATAAAGAAGGTATTGTGAAATGTGTGACACAGCAGTGTCTACTCACAGGGCATAATGAACATGTGTTAAATAATTCAAAGAAGTATTTGTGTGGGGATCTTCATAAAGTAAGTTTACAAATGTCTCTAGATCATCTGTTCATGTTTAAGAGAGCACCACCGTATACACAAGTACAGTGGTACATAGCCTTTCATGTCAATCACAGGCTGTACGCTGTGGCCATGTGAAGAATATATGCTGGGAATTACACTGAATGGACTCGTTTGGTCCCGGTGCAACAGCTCTGAAAATAATTGAAATACAATGTGGAAATAATCTGTATATATAGCACCCTCCAATGTGCTAGTTGTTAGGTACATTTTGTTTAATTAACATTACTAACATATGTATGAATGCGTTAGATCTTTATTATTATTATAATTGAGTTATATATATTTATCTCTTCTATATTTAGAAAAGTAAAAAAAATGATTTTACAGTCTAAGCATTCCTTTTGGAGAGCTTACATATGTTACTATAGAAAAAATTGGAGAGAGCACACCACTCATAAGGTGGTGGGATTTTTAAGGATGTAATGAAAATAATAGTCATAAAATTATTACATTTATTACAAAGATTAACAAGTTTAAAAGTTACAATAATGACATTTGGTCACAAGAAGTAGACCAACAATCAATATGACAGTAATATTTGTTCACAACTATTTATTTGATCATGATTGATACTCGATACACAGGATAAAGCAGAAGCTTGTATATGCAGATAGCCGACGCGTTTCACAGACTTCTTATCTGCTTCTCCAAGGCAGCTCGGCATGCATCTAACATTATGTGCATTATAAGAGATACCGTTAATACCAATAACAATTTATTTTATTCACATTCATAAAAAATTATACAATGAGTATAGGTGCTCACCAAACTTGTGGTATTGATACCTCAGCGATCACAGCACCAAGAGACAGCGGAGATTGTACACCCTACAATAATGTGGCAGTGAAGCCAGATTTACCAGCCTGGTCTGATGGACGTTGGACCGTATAAAGAGCTCAGTATAAAAAGGCCAACGATCATCTAGGAATGTCAAACAAAATTTGTTCAAGAGAAAAAAAATTAATATATATAGATAGCCTCTTTACATAACCATAAACATAGCAATATATGTATGGATAGCACGGGTAACAAACAGCAGGGTATGGGGCATGGATCAAAAAAAAAAATATCCAATTAGCCCTCATCCAGAAACCCACCCAGGGCCGTTTTAAGGCAGGGCAAAAGGGGCAGCTGCCCTGGGCCCTGTCATTGTTGTGGGGCCCAAAGCAGCTGCCTCATACTTGCCAACTATCCTGGTTTAAATTCCCTCATCCCTTGAGGTTTTAGTCCCGTGCTGTGTCCCAATATCTCAGTGTGAAGTGCTGCTACTAATGCTGCCCAGCTCTGCCCTATCGTTGTGTACAGATGACTCTCACCGGCAGACCCTGCGTTTACAAGTACATACCGGCATTCATATGTAAATAGCGGTGGCATTCATATGTAAATAGCGCCGGCCGTCGGCATTGATATGTGTATCTTGACCCCCTGAGGTCATATCCACAGTAATCTCTAGCTACCAATAAACAAGCAGAAATCATGTGCTGTAACTTCTAGCAACTAATCAGTGAGCCATAATGTGTGCTGTAACCTCTAGCAACCAGTCAGTGAGCGGTAATGATACACTGTAACCTCTGGCAACCAATCGCAATCGCTGCCTGATCTGATTCAGTAAACAGATTTTAAGTCTAGCTGCTATTTATTGTATGTCTCAGAGCAGGTGGAGAGCGAAACTGCATGGGGGGGCCCAATGAAAAGTTTTGCCCAGGGTCCAAACAATATTAAAGACGGCCCTGAACCCACCCATATATATAAGAAATCGAGCATAGACAAAAATAAATGTCCCATATAGAATGGGACAATAGGGATAATCATCCTCAATAAGATAGCCATAGACATTACACTATAAATATATCTGGGACCTAAGGGGAAGTACCATTGCTGCAACAGTGTATCTACTGGATATACACTTGCCAGTGAAGGAATGGAATAAACAGAACCCTGATTGCTTATGAACATATTAAGGTTATTGAAAAAGTAAATCTGGGTGACATTACCTCAAAAACCTCAAAACGGCCCGAAAAAACCCTGGAAAGACCATAAAATAAGATGGGGATACACCTTGGTCTTAACACGCTCCACGAACCGTCACCGCAGTGTGCGTCTCCGCGGTCCAGCTATTTAAGCGGTATGTTTAAATATACGATCCCAACCGGAAGTGAATGAGCCAGAAACAGCTCACTGACCTCACTTCCGGTGTGGGTGCCCCTGCAAGTGCGCATGCGTGAAGTTCCCGTTCACGTGATACACAATGAATCTGGGATACAGAGCGCAGGCGCAAACCACCCAATAGATGTAATAAGTGGATGGATACAGAGGAGAAGAGACCTCCCCGTCCATCAGGGGCACCCGAACGTCCAAACAATAACCTATACAGCAGGGGGGACCAAAACCGCTCTCAACAATGAAACATACGGCCGTGATGTACCAGCCATCAAGTGCATAGTTTGATATTTCTCAATTAAATTACCAGAAAATAATAACAACAAAAACAGAAAAAAATTAAGTGTTATGAATTGGGTATGTAACATATGTTACTAATTTAGGATTTTTTGGTTCTCTTACCTTCCCCCATCACAAATGGGATAAGGTTTCACATTTCTTAAAATGCAGAGGTTTGAGTATGTTTGATTTAAGAATATACATTCTTTAAACTGTAATATTTCTTGATTAAGATATAAATAAGAACTAGGGTTTTTCAATGAATATATACATATATTGATTTATGTAACATTATTTGATTTAGATGATAGATAAAGTTATATTGTATAAACTATATGGTTGTACACATGGCTCTTGCCCCCTTCCCCCAGGTTCTTATGGAATGCCAATGCATAGAGAATGTGAGTTAATGCATAGAGACACTGAGTTTAGCTTTCTAGTCAACCCCTACTATTACGTGAAAGGGGGAGGTGGTTGAATTGCATATGTATCTAGAGAATGTGGGATTATAAGATGAATCCAGACCATTTTAGGAGGAGAGGGGGTCTGGATTTAGGAAAAAGGAGTTTAACCAAGACTTGGGGGCTCAGACTGCTATAAACGAGGGAAGCTTTCATTAGCTTCTTGCACAAACACACATATGATTATATACGCAATCTTTATTTCAAGAATAGAACTACATTATTGATATTATTTTTACATTCTGTATTTTAATATTGCTCTTTTACTATTTTTACTATTTTATTATTAAATCCATTTTTGAGTTTTTACATAAGAACTGAAAAGGACTCTTCGCATCAATATAAGTTACATAATATCGAGAGAATATTCTTCAGTGGCACGCCAGCCAGTTTCACTATGTCCAAATACTGAACGTTTTTGAATTATTTCTCCTTCTGCTTGAAGAGAGAGAAGATGGCTGAATTGTCAGCAAACTAATTCAAGCTATCGGGAGAACTAAAAACAGCAGATTAACTTTCAGCATCATCGAATAAACCTAGAATCAGAATTGGTGAGACCTTTGCGCACGTGCAAGAAAACCCTGTTTCTTGATGACGTAATTTCCCGGCAAGAGAGGGAACGCGCGTTACATGAAGAAAGTCCATACTAATTTGGTAAGTGATGAATTTTATTGATGAATTATCTAGAGAGAGCAAATTAGAATTCAAAAATCTGTCAAAATTTGTTAAGGCTGACGAATTGTGGTGATACATGTTTAATGAATGCTTACAGGCAAATTTAAAGATACAAAATTTTCTCTTAAGAGATTCAGAAAACAGGTTAGAAATGTAATTAAGTTAGTTAAAGTTTTCAACGCAAGGATATTAGAAGTTCCTATTAGACAGAAGAGAAGACAGAGACACAGCAGGATAATAGTGTATGTACTAATTGTCTGATTTTGACTGAGCAAGTAGATGACTTGCAAAGTGCAATTCAAATAAAAGATGTTCAGTTGTCTGAATTACAGAATAATGTAAAAAGGATTTGTGTAAACTCTAAAACAGAGTCAAACAAGAGTTCAGAGATTAACGATAGTTCAGACTCTAAACAGAAGTACTTTTGAACCAGACATGCAGTCTATAAAAATTAATTTACAGGACCAGGACCATGAAGTTTTGCTTAAAAGAAAATTAATAGATAAAGCTGCAGAACTTATTAAAATTTTTGATCATCTCATGAAAATAGTTAGAGATTCCACCTTATGATGAGAATAAAGCCTCGATTGTTGGCAGATGAAGCGCCAGACTTTTGTCTGAAGGGCATGTGCCGTGAAATTGTCTTGCATACAAACAGTACACAATTGTCGGCCAACAAACACGAACGTAGTGACGTATTACGTGGAATTTCAGCTCTTGAGCGCCACCCTTTGGGCACCTTCTGCTAATGTCGTGTTTGGTGAGCATTGATTGTGTTTGTACTTTGGACTTTTGTGTTACGTACTTGTGTACACACGATATGAAAATCTGACAACAGATCGTTGTCCGCCGAAAATTTACTAGACTGCCATCTAACATTTGTTGGCGGAAAGTTGGCCAACAATTGTCTGATGGAGCGTACTAACGGTCGGATTTTATCAACAATTAACAATTCCCTGCTTAAAAACCAATCGTGTGTACGAGGCTTAAGGATGTTTTGGATAATGCAGAAAATGTTGAATTAAATTCAGAAAGATTTAACCTAAATGAAGAAAACAAAAATATTAGTTTTATAATATGGTTGCCATGTAATTATATTCAACAGTTCAAACCACTAATAGTAACGGATGATAGATAAGCAATCAATCAGTTTTTATACAGGAGAAAAAGATCCTACTACAGTACAGAGATACTTGATTGTTTAAAAGTTTCAGTGATGACGATCCATTTATTTTTATGAGGAAGTTTGAAAAGGCATATAGAATTGTTTTGGGAATTGTACAAGACCATACTCCAACTGCCGTGATTACTGCTTTCATAAGGAAATTTACTTTTTTAGACCCAGCTTCTGTTGTGTTGGCTACTCAGAAACAAAGTTTACAAGAAGCTTTAGAGATTATTGACACAGTTAGAAGGCAGATTAAACTGACCAAACAAAAGCAAGATGGCGATCAGAGAGTTGCCACATGTATGGCCACACCCAATCATGATGAGATACATGTCACAGGCAGAACTAAAGTTTCAGAGCAGACAGGAAATGCATTTGCTTCTATTGTAAGACTTTTGGGCATTTTTAGAGAGAATTTTAAAATATAAATTAGATTCACAAAGAAAAATTTTGCAATAATAAAATGGGCAAGGATGAATAGATTGCTCAAAAGTTCTCAAACAATAGGTTGATTGAAATGCCTTATGCCGTAGAAGTCAAACAGATCAGTACACTGACTGTAATGAGAGTTCAATCAATATGACAAACAATGCTGTCACTGACAGAGATGGTTTACTTCCATTGCCAAAATCAGGATGAAGTTTTGACTCCTCCAACATTAAATTATGTTGCTCCAATATTATTGGATGAAAGTGGAAGACCATATGTTCAAGGTCTATTGAATGGTAGGAAAACTAAATGGTTAATAGATTTAGGAGCTGAACTCAGTTTAACTAAACACAGATTACCTGTGAATGCTAATTCTTCAAAATGCAACTTAATTGGTTTTAGTGGAAAAGAAAATGCAGTTGCCACTAAAGTCTATAATGTGACACTTGAGATTCCCATGACTTTTGAAAACTAACATTGACATCTGGTTTTGTCAAGGTGCAGAGAATATTCTTGACATGGGTGTCATTAGTAAACTAAATTGGATCATTGATTTAAGTAATTCTACTATATGGAAAGATTAATCTAGGCCCACATCTAAGTTAATTGATCCTTCTATGTACAGTAATGTTGGAAGTATTTGTACAGCAATTGCTGACATGTCTTCAGATTATAATTGGCCACATACAGGAGCCAATCTCATATTGGAACAATTGGTTCGATCACATAAAAATCTTTGGAGTCAGACCAAAAATTATACAGGCTTGTTTAAAGATATTGAAGTAGATATTGAAGGTAGAGACCCTAAACCCCAAATTCAATATAAGTTGCCACAAGAATCAATAGGTCCAGTTTCTGCTATTATACAAGAGTTTTTACAACAAGGAATATTATCCACTTGCTGACCGGCTCAAGCCCATATACATTGGCAAAGTGGCATGGGTGCGCAAAATCACGTATTGGTACTTCGGCCCTTTAAGAACCGCCAGAGGGAGTGCGCCGCCGCGTGGCGGGGGACCCGATGCGCATGGCTGGCAGGTGCGATTGCCGCCTGCCACAAGTGATCGCGTGCACGAGCGCCAGCGCAGGGATTTGTTTGTGTAGACACACAAATCCCTGTGCTGTCAGAGGAGAGGAGATATGTTGTTTGCTAGTAAATAGGAACAGCAAAATGTTTCCTCTCCTACTCAGCCCTTTCCCCATACAGTTAGAACACACTGAGGGAACACACATTTAACCCCTTGATTGCCCCCTAGTGTTAACCTCTTCCCTGCCAGTGACATTTACACAGTAATCAGTGCATTTTTATAGCACTGATCGCTGTATAAATGCCAATGGTCCCAAAAATGTGTCAAAAGTGTCCGATCTGTCCACCGCAATGTCACTATCCTAATAAAAATCGCTAATCGCCACCATTGCAAGCAAAAAAAAATGACATAAATCTTTCCCATGGTTTGCAGATGCTATAACTTTTGTGCAAACCAATCAATATACGCTTTTTGCGATATTTTTTTTTTTTTACCAAGAATATGTAGAAGAATATATATTGGCCTAAACTGATGAAGAAATTCGTTTTTTTTTGTTTTTTTTTTTAATTGGGGATATTTATTATAGCAAAAAATAAAAAATATTGTTTTTTTCAAAATTGTCGCAGTTTTTTTGTTTATAGCGCCAAAAATAAAAACCACAGAGGTGATTGAATACCACCAAAAGAAAGCTCTATTTGTGGGAAAAAAGGACACAAATTTTGTTTGGGTACAGCATCGCATGACCGCGCAATTACCAGTTAAATCGACACAGTGCCAAGTTGTAAAAAGTGCTCTGGTCAGGAAGGGGGTAAAATCTTCTGGGGCTAAAGTGGTTAAAGAAAGCACAATCAGTGGTAAATAACTGTATTTGGCCTATCAAGAATGTTGATAATTTGTAATCTTTATTAGTTGATTTAAGGTCACTGAATAAATGCATTACAAATAACAAACCTGTTGTACTGATTTAAATTTAATGTCACACCTGGATGCCAAGACCAAAGTATTTTCTGTACTGCTAATCTCTAATAGTAATTTTTCAGTACCATTAGCTAAAAGTTATCAATATAAACTTGCCTTCAGCTTTAATAAAGAAACCTATGCATTCACTAGAATAATCCCAGGATTGGACATTAGTGACGGTATAGTGCAGAGAAAATATCAAAATTCTCTAGACCAGAATGTATTTTCCAGCATGTGGACATTGGTCTAAGTTATTTTCTTTGTTACAAATGGCAGAGCTGAAACTGTACACAGAGACAGTTCAGTTGATGAAAAGTCAGGTAGCAAGCCTTCATATGCAAATTAGTCATGGACAGAGACAATTATCACAGGAAATAGTTAGAACCATTTCTCCAATTCCAATTCCAACAACTCAAAAGACAATACATACATTTTTGAGCGAAGTAAATTATTGCAGAGAGTTTGTAGTGAAATGTAATGATAAAGTTAACCACTTGCTTACTGGGCACTTAAACCCCATTCCTGCCCAGACCAATTTTCAACTTTCAGTGCTCTTACACTTTGAATGACAGTTGCGCGGTCATGCAACACTGTACCCAAAAGTAAATTTTTATCATTCTTTTCATACAAATAGAGCTTTCTTTTGGTGGTATTTAATCACTGCTGGGTTTTTATTTTTTGCTAAAAAAATAGGGCTGTTACTGATTAAAATCTTCGTGTTCGATTAATCGATTATTTTTTAAATCGATTGACTAATTTCGATTAATTATAACGCACATACAGATCCAACTACTTTTAGCTGATCTCCTTGCATTGCAACTCTGCATTAGTCAGTGGTAAATGTATACACTATTTACAATCCCCCGACACTAGTTATTTTCCACAATCCATGACTTAACTTCACAGTTCACACAAATACGTTTTAAATTCAAACTGTAGCAATGACGTAAGTAATTTTTTTTCCACAGTAGCGTGACAATCCCTCCACCTCCGGTCTAACTAATCACTCTCATCTTATGGCATGGACCCCTGTGCAAAGAGGTGGTGATGCAAGCGGGTATCAAAAGGGTTAACACGGACCATAAACTTCTCTCACATCTCAGCATCTTGCTCTTAGATCTTAGATCTTGCTCTTAGATCTTAGATCTCAGCAAGGACACCAGGTCATGGGTAGAAAGAAAAGATCTAAGTGCTCACCGCTTAAGTATAAGATTTAATTTTTGTGTTCAAACACAAACTACTCACATAAAGATGATAAAAACACAGCATGTAAAGCCGACAATCATGTTAGTTCTGTAGGGCAGCAGCGGGTGACATCATGCGTAGCTCCTCCCCCGTATGCGTTACGTTCAATCAGAACTTCAACATCACCGGACTCCTCCCCACTTCCCTTCGTTAGCAGATGGAGGCACTTGGGGAAGGGGGGAGGAGTCCAGTGACGTCGATGATCCTTGACGTCACCGGATCTCTGACGGAACTCCCTGAAGACCCGGAAGCCGGCGGAGAGGTGAGTACCGATCAAAAGAATTTTAATCGATCAGAAAAATTAACGACTAATCAAGGAATTAATCTTTAATTTCCACAGCCCTAAAAAAAAAAAAAAAAAGACAGAAAATGTTTAAAAAAAACAAAAAACATTTTCATAGTTTGTTATGAAATTTAAAAAAAACAGGTAATTTTTCTCCTTCATTGATGTGCGCTGATGAGGCTGCACTGTTTGGCACTAATAGGCTGCACTGATGGGCATTGTTATATTTAAAATACACAAAATACTAGCATAAGAGTATAGGCTAGGGGTAGGTAACTTTTTGAGCAGTGTGCCAAAAAATGTTTCAACAAAATTAAGCGTGCCGATTTTATAACAAAAAAGTGTTAACTTCACACTCTCAATCACGAAAAGGATTTTTTATAAAGTAAATGCTGTAAACTACTTGAGTAATAGTGACTAATTAACATCCTGCACTCTCATGCCTTAGATCAGCCCCAATTCCTGTACCTCCAGTCCTCAGATTAGCCCCAATTCCTGCACCTTCACACCTCAGATCACTGTACCCCACTGCTCATCTGTCCCCCCACTGTACTACCCTGCACATCTGCCCCACCACTGTACTACCCTGCACATCTGCCCCACCACTGTACCACCCTGCTCTTCTGACCCACCACTGTAACCCCCCTGCTCATCTGTCCCAACAATGTACCCCCTTTCTCATCTGCCCCCCCCCCCCCCCCCCCACTGTTCCCTCTGCTCATCTGTCTCACCTCTGTACCCCCTGCTCTTCTCTTAAGGTATATCTTAACCAATGAAATAGTATCAATGCCAAAATAATGATACTGCATTTTTTGTTACAGGAAATGACTTACGATTCACCAATAGAAAAGAAATCTAAGATTTCTAGACCTTCCAGATGAAAACAAACCCTTGAAGCTAAAGAATATCTATTCTGGGAGAAGATTTGACACGAGTTTCATTTGTCATAATTATTGTTGTCTTTTCATTTTTAATAAAGTTTTTTCAACTTAGTCAATGATATCAGGATCCACACCATATCAATTGGATTTTTGGCGAGCGGTGCAGCTGAGACATTTTTTTAACACCTTAACTTCTTTAAGTGGTTATGTCGTGTCATCTTCTGAACGCGGCTAAATCATGTATTCCACTTACCTGGAAGCAGGCACAACATCCATCGATAGGAATGTGGCTTAAAAGGGTAGAGGAATTGAATCGTATGGAAGATCTGGTTTGGACATCCCAGCAGAAACGAGGAATATATCTGAAAACATTGTCTTTATGGAATCTTTTTATTAACACAGAGGAGGGAAGAACCCTCATAGATGAGATGAGATGATTTGAGTTGGATTTTCTTTCGCTTTTAAAAAAAAAGATTTATTATTATTTGTGTTTTTGTTTTTTGTTATGGTTTTTGGATTTTTTGAGTAAAATGGGACGTAAGAGACGGTTTGACATTTATGAATATATGAGGAGACCCCCCCAGAGTCCGGGACTCTTTTAGGGTCCCGGACATGGGGTTGTGTTTCTGAATGTATGACTAAGGGGAGATAGTTGTTTTTGATGCATTGGGTTGATAGGTTTTTATGCTTTTTGGAAAATGAACCTAATGTATAATGGTTTAGCAGATAGGCATTAATTCCCTGTAATATATGATTTTTGTAAAATGTATTCCTTGCTTTCTTCCAAAATTAAAAGTTAAACATGAAAAAAAAAAAGTTTTTTCAACTCTACAGAGTGCAGGGAGAAGAAAAAGAAGGAAACAGGAAATATCAGTTCTTATAAGAGAGGAACTTATAAAAAACAATTGACTTTTGACCACTGATGAAATAATTTATCCATCAGATATGTTTATCATATCAAGATGAGATATTTTTTACACATTAACATTTACAATCAAACATTGTGTACTTTCAGAGTTGAAAGGGTAAATCTCTTTACAATACATTAGCTTTAGTTAGAAGGAACATCTGGTATTAATTAAGATAAGAATATGTTTCTTTCTAATGTACATTTAGACAAGTTAGGACAAACTTTACATTGTAATATGTATTTATTTTTTTAAATCATTTCACATACAGTATCTCACAAAAGTGAGTACACCCCTCACATTTTTTAAATATTTTATTATATCTTTTCATGTGACAACACTGAAGAAATGACACTTTGCTACAATGTAAAGTAGTGAGTGTACAGCTTGTATAACAGTGTAAATTTGCTTTCACCTCAACATAACTCAACACACAGCCATTAATGTCTAAACCGATGGCAACAAAAGTGAGTACACCCCTAAGTGGAAATATCCAAATTGGGCCCAAAGTGTCAATATTTTGTGTGGCCACCATTATTTTCCAGCACTGCCTTAACCCTATTGGGCATGGAGTTCACCAGAGCTTCACAGGTTGGCACTGGAGTCCTCTTCCACTCCTCCATGACAACATCATGGAGCTGGTGGATGTTAGAGACCTTGTGCTCCTCCACTTTCCATTTGAGGATGCCCCACAGATGATCAATAGGGTTTAGGTCGGGAGACATGCTTGGCCAGTCCATCACCTTTACCCTCAGCTTCTTTAGCAAGGCAGTAATATTTAAAATATTTCTATGGTCGAATTGCAGTCTGTGTTTATTCAAAGTTTGCTCAATACATTTGTCTCTAGAGAATGTGGGACTATAAGATGAATTCAGCCCATTTTAGGAGGAGGTGGGGGTCTGGATTTAGGAAAAAGGAGTTTAACAAAGACTTGGGGGCTCAGACTGCTATACACGAGGGAAGCTTTCATTAGCTTCTTACACAGACAAACATCTGATTATATACACAATCTTCATTTCAAGATAACTACATTATTGATATTATTTTTACATTCTGTATTTTAATATTACTCTTGTACTATTTTTACTATTTTATTATTAAATCAATTTTTGAGTTTTTGCATAAGAACTAAAAAGGACTTTCTTGGGACTCTTCTCATCAATATAAGTTACATAAAATCGAGAGAATAGTCTTCTATTCTACAGGGGCTAATTGTGTTTAAAAGGCTGTGCAGTGTTTCCACCCCCTGTCTTCTGGAACTCACTGGACATTTCCAGAACATAGTGGGTGGGGGGGGGGGGGCAAAGGCTGCAGCCTGAATATTCATTGAGTTTCCACCAATCCCTGGGGAGGTGGGGCCAGAAGGTTGGGAAGCCAATATTCTTCCAATATGTTCACAAATGGCAGGGTGAGGTACCGGTATGCAATGTTCACTGATGGCAAGGTGAAGTAATGGCAAGCAGACACACGTCACTCAGCGGAAGAGGGATAATGGTGGGGTTCCAAATACAGATGGTGCGACTCACTGTTAGTCGGATGTAGTACTGGATAAGCAGGCACAGGTCCCTTGAGCAGGAGAGATAGGCAGTCCGGGTACAAGCAGAAGTCGGCAACGTTCAGGCGGCAAGGTACAGAGGGGCTGGCAGAAGAATGGTCAGTCAAGCAGGGGTCTGAGGCAGGCGGAGATCCAAGTAGTCCAAAGGGTAAGCCGGAGTCACACAGGTAAGCAAGGTATCACACTGGGGCAAGGTAAATCACTGGAACAAGGTAAATCACTGGCGCAAGGTATCAGGTATACTGAAGATCAGGCAGCACTAGCCAGCAGGTGCTGCCTGATTAAATAGGCCGATTGGCGCCAACAGCCTGCACAGGTGTGTGCAAATCACAGCGCGCGCACCCCCGGACGCCAGCGCGCGCGCAAGCCCGCTACCACAGAAGCGCGCACATCAGCCCGCATCGGCGCGCGCCGGCGTGCGCCCACCAGTCGCCTAGAACCGCGATTTTCCTGACAAGAGCTCTGGGAACTCACCCAGATTAGGTAGACTCCTAGCCAAGCTAGAAGCAGCCTGTCCAGCAGAAAGGCCAAGACCACAGCTACTATGGATCCTGGGAGTTTCTTAAAGAGACTGAGTACAAACCAGCCACCACCCTAAAAATAAGGAGAGGACAGTGAAGTGCAATACCTCTAGTGTCTGTGACTAAGCATAGCTCAAGTGCAGTGCAAAACAGCTATGAGCATGCTAAATCTGTGCAATACAGCCAATGACTTTAACAGAACTGTTTGTAGCTTTTATTCCTTGTTGCCACTGCACTATTGCTCCCACTTTTGTGCAGACATGCTGCATTTTATTGCAGCACACAGGTAGGCACCACATGTCTATTCACAAAGTAAGAGTGCTCAACCTCCTCCACCCATACTCCATAATTCGTGAACAAGGGAAATTGCTGTATTCTCAGGCTTGTGTTAGCCTGACAATCACCCAAATGAGAAAAAGAGAGATGGCATTCGGTCTCTGATCTTCTTCAAATCTTTGGCTTATATACAAAAGCTTTCCAACACCGCACAGCAGTGTAGCGCATTGCACTGCTGTGTGTTTATAATAATGAAGTGTGACTTTGTCCACTTCAAATAAAATTTACCAAAAAAGGAAATTGTGTGATGGGTTGAAATGCATCACACCAACTGTTTCCCTATCTACAACTCTGACATCTCAACCCTCTGTCGTAACTCTTTGATTCCCTAAACAACGACATTTGAACATACCTGTCTTCACTTACCTGGTTCCCGGGGAATCATCTCCGCCATTTACTCCTCCTTGAAAGGGGAGGTTCATTTCGCTCCCATTCATACATTTCTAAATGGGAAAGAGACTTGACAGTCACTATAGATCTAGAGGACTGGAGCAGGGCCTTGTCATCCGTAGTCAAATGTTTCTTCAACACGGTCACCATGGAAGCAGCATTTAAAGTTCTCTTCTGTTGGTATTGGGTTCCGGCCCATATAGCCCATTCTAACCCATCATACAATGATAGATTTTTCAGGGGATGTGGCCAGCACGGAGACGAGATCCATATTTGGTGGTCTTGTCCACGTTTGGTGGGATTCTGGTCCAGGGTCTATGGCCTACTTTCAACACTTTTTCATGTACTCTTCCATTAAGACGCCCGGCATGCACTTCTTCACTGCCCCCTCCCAGGCCTTTTCTCACGTCAACAAAAATTGGCACCTACTTCTTCATTGCCACAAAGCGTGCTATTGCCAGAGCTTGGGGAAGGCCCTCGGTTGGGTTTGCAGATGTGAAGAGCATTCTGACTACCCTCGTTGCACGAGAAGATGACCAGTATACTTCATGACTCACATTGAAATCTGCATCACACCAACTGTTTCCCTATCTACAACTCCGACATCTCAACCCTCCGTCGTAACTCTTTGATTCCCTAAACGATGACCTTTGAACATACCTGTCTTCACTTACCTGGTTCCCGGGGAATCATCTCCGCCATTTACTCCTCCTTGAAAGGGGGGGTTCATTTCGCTCCCATTCATACATTTCTAAATGGGAAAGAGACTTGGCAGTCACTAAAGATCTAGAGGACTGGAGCAGGGCCTTGTCATCCGTAGTCAAATGTTTCTTCAACACAGTCACCATGGAAGCAGCTTATAAAGTTCTCTTCTGCTGGTATTGGGTCCCGGCCCATATAGCCCATTCTAACCCATCATACAATGATAGATGTTTCAGGGGATGTGGCCAGCACGGAGACAAGATCCATATTTGGTGGTCTTGTCCACGTTTGGTGGGATTCTGGTCCAGGGTCTATGGCCTACTTTCAACACTTTTTCATGTACCCTTCCATAAAATCGCCCGGCATGCACTTCTTCACTGCCCCCTCCCAGGCCTTTTCTCACGTCAACAAAAATTGGCACCTACTTCTTCATGACCGCAAAGCGTGCTATTGCCAGAGCTTGGGGAAGGCCCTCAGTTGGGTTTGCAGATGTGAAAAACATTCTGACTATCCTCGTTGCACGAGAAGATGACCAGTATACTTCATGACTCTCATGCTAAGTTCCTTAAAGTATGGCATCCCTGGTGGTCCTATGCGCTCCACACTCTGCCCCCAGCCAGTTTGGGTATTCCGGACCACATTAGTATATGATCTAACCCACAGGCTCCACTCTCTCTTTCAGCCTAAGCCGACATCTTTTTTAAATTTTTGTCTTAATCATCTCTTTTTCTCCTCCTGCCTTGACCCATATCTCTTTCCTTCCTTTCTTGTTCTACTTTGTTCTCACCCTTGCTCCTCCTTCTTCCTGCTACACCCCTTGCTCCCTTATTCCTTCCTATCCCAGCTCCCCTTTTTTTTTAATCTTTCCCCTCCTTTCTTCTCCCCCCACCCCCTCACCATGCCTCGGTGCCCAGTTACTCATTACCACCTCCGACACTTGTGCCGGATGCTTCTACTTCTCGCTTTGAAACATTGTAAATGTGTTTTGTTTGTATTCACAAGTGATTTGATGTTGGTTCCCCTGGGTGGGATCATTTCGCTTTCTTCTCCTCAAGCCTGTAAATTAGCTTTGTTTAACCAAATAAAAACTATTGTACAAGAAATATGCATCACACCTTCCCCTCACTGTGGTTCACTGCAGCCAAAACTGACAGCTGCCTGTATGCTAAATGGGAGCCTTTAGTGTGCAGACAGTGTGAATGGTCTCCCAGTCAAATTGATCTGATCCATAGACTTGTTTTTGACCAAGCAGTTGCTGAGAAGCATGGAGCTTCATGAGGGCGTTGTATGACTTAATGCGTAGAGTGGGGCTAGGACGTTGATGTCACTATGTACGCTGACTTTGCGCTTGGGGCTCAGAGCACCGGCTGGAGGCTACTTGGCCACACAATACTGCTGTTTGTACTAGTGTCGGTGGAGACACCTTCAAATGTGAGGTTTTAAATGGTTTTAAAATAAAAATAACTTTTTAGAAGATTTTACACTATGGAAGCTTCCTTTTTCTCATCCTCTTCCTTCATGCGAGTGTGGTGTTTTTAAGGGGATATCTGGTAATTGCCTTTGAAGTGGAATCAGCAGCCACACCTTGATGGTGTATGGCACAGTAGCTGGTTAATAATATGACCAGCATATAGTTCTGGTGAGTTTATTTAGTACTCACGTGGAGGATTGCACTAGGTGTTTTTGGTATACACCTGCAAGGATCTTATTTTGAAGAACTGAGTCACATTTATGATTGCACAATCAATGGTTTTGGGACTTTCTCTTGCATGAAATACATAGATATAGATTTTTTTGCAAGCACATTTGGGCCTTTTTGCACATTTATTAGTAATACACTTTGTTGCACATATATATTGCAAGAAGAACTTTATAGAACATGAATTATATATAGTATTATAGCTTTTATATTTATTTATTGTATATTTATAGCACCTGATATTGTGACACGTGATTGGTTGACATTTTGGTAAGGTGTGAGTACACCAGTTTTTATGTGGGGTAGCACTATCCATTTTTTTTAATTATTAGGGTTTGATGATACATCAAAATTAAGATAGCAGCTCTCCTTTTCAATATTTTTTATTTTTTTTTACACAGTGGGTATTAACTTTAAAATAGGTCTATGGCAATGTTCTGGCCCTTGAAAATTCTTTCAAAGTTATGTCTCGTTGGTATTTTACACTCATAATTCCTACCATCATACCCATCCAACTGCTTCTGAGGATACCCAGATTTGGGTGATATGAAACATATATGGTGGACCAAGGTCAGGAGGTTATGGATTAGGGCAGGGCTCAAAATGTCAAGTCCTGAGCTACTAGCCAGGCCTCAAGGGTTACTCGCCACCAGTTGCCCCGCCCAACCCCTACCCTGCCCCGCCCCTAAACCCGCCCTCATAAATTATCTCATTAAATGACACCTTTAATGTTTTATGCAATTAAGTTATAAAAAACAACTTTAATGTTAATGCAGCCTGTGCCCCCCCCCATGTGCAGCCTGTGCCCCCCCCATTTGCAGCCTGTGTCCCCCCCCCATGTGCAGCCTGTGTCCCCCCCCATGTGCAGCCTGTGTCCCCCCCCCATGTGCAGCCTGTGCCCCCCCCCATGTGCAGCCTGTGTCCCCCCCCATGTGCAGCCTGTGTCCCCCCCCATGTGCAGCCTGTGTCCCCCCCCCATGTGCCCCCCCCCCCATGTGCAGCCTGTGCCCCCCCCCATGTGCAGCCTGTGCCCCCCCCCCCATGTGCAGCCTGTGTCCCCCATGTGCTGCCTACCTGTGGAGGAGAAGAGAGGAGAGCCGCCACTGGGAGATCACAGCAGGGAACATCACAGCTTTCGTTTCATAAGCTGTGTGTTCCCCCGCGGCGCGCCGTCACATAAGCCCCTCCCCTTGTCCGGGGAACTTTGATACATGTCACCCGTCCTAGGATTGGACGGGTGATCTGTCTATCAAAGTCACGGAAAAGGGGAGGAGCTTATGTGACAGCGCGCTGCGGGGGAACACACAGCTTATGAAACGAAAGCTGTGATGTTCCTTGCTGTGGTCTCCCAGTGGCGGCTCTCCTCTCTTCTCCTCGCCACCCCTCAAAAATCACTCGCAAAATGCGAGTGTGCGAGTGTAATTTTTGAGGGCTGGATTAGGGTACACACATTGGTCGATACGGTTCCTTATGTCAATTTACAGAAAGACCCATGGGAAGCACTTTTACATAAACCTATTGCTAACGTGACCTGGCAGGAATGCATCTTAATTACTCACATTTTTATGGCGATGAAGCAAACTATAACATGGTCATGGAAGACAACACTTTTCTGCTTTGAAGAGGTTAAAAACAGGATTCACGGTACGCTCACTAACGAAAAACTGACAGCAATCCTTGAGGACAATTATGACAAATTCCAACGGACGTGGCAGCCCTGGATAGCCCCTTTCCCGCATTCTCAGGTTCCACGTGGTGCAGTTTAAAAGCCCCTGAGGTTACATCAGGTAGGAAAGCGTACAGATGTGAGGTTTGCTTTTGGGGGGGGGGGGGGGGGTGAGGGCTGTGGAGGAAGATGTGTGCAGAGGTGGGGGGATCGGGGCAGAGTGGTAGGTGCAGAGGTCAGAACCCAGGAGGAGGGGTGGAAATTAGATGCTGGACATTGCATGTAGCGCACCCCTAAACCCTGCACTCTGTACGTGGCACACCCCTGGACCCTGACCTCTGTACGTAGTGCACCCCTGAACCCTGCACTCTGTACGTAGCACACCTCTGAACCCTGACCTCTGTATGTAGTGCACCCCTGAACCCTGCACCCTCTACGTAGTGCACCCCTGAACCCTGTATGTAGCGCTTCCCCTGAACCCTGCACTCTGTACTTAGTGCACCCCTGAACCCTGCACTCTGTACGTAGCGCACCCCAGAACCTTGCACTCTGTACGTAGCGCACCCCTGAACCCTGCACTCTCTACGTAGTGCACCCCTGAACCCTGACCTCTGTACGTAGCGCACCCCTGAACCCTCTACGTAGTGCACCAGTGAACCCTGCACTCTGTACTTAGTGCACCCCTGAACTCTGCACTCTATACGTAGCGCACCTCTGAACCCTGCACTCTGTATGTAACGCACCCCTGAACCCCGCACTCTGTACGTAGCACACCCCTGAACCCTGACCTCTGTACGTAGCACACCCCTCAATCCTGCACCCTCTATGTAGTGCACGCCTGAACCCTGTACGTAGCGCACGCCTGAACCCTGCGCTCTGTACTTAGCGCACCCCTGAACCCTGCGCTCTGTACTTAGTGCACCCCTGAACCCTGCACTCTGTACGTAGCACACCCCTGAACCCTGCACTCTGTATGTAGCGCACCCCTGAACCCTGTACGTAGCACACCCCTGAATCCTGCACTCTGTACGTAGAGCACCACTGGACCCTGCGCTCTGTACTTAGTGCACCCCTGAACCCTGTACGTAGTACACCCATGAACCCTGCACTCTGTACTTAGCGCACCCCTGATCCCTGCACTCTGTACGTAGCGCACCCCTGATCCCTGCTCTCTGTACGTAGCATAATCCTGACGTAATCCTAAACTCTGCACTCTGTATGTAACGCACTTCTAAACCTTGCACACTGTAAGTAGCAAGACCCCAACTGGTCAAACCATGTCTTAATGGCGCTGGCTTTGTACACAGTCATGTTGGAACTTCCCCAAACTGTTGTCACAAGCCGTAGAATGCAAATCGTCCTGGCTTCCTGGTTTTAAATGTTTTAAACATACAGAGAGGATGCAAGTATGTTTTCAACTGTACAATCTTAATAAATCTTTTGGAAAATGGTATTATGCTATGGGAGCATCTTTTCTCTGCATGTGGGTGATACGGATGAACATCTAAAAGAGCAAAGTAAAGAATGTCCACTAAAGGAGTTGATCTGGAAACTGCCGCACAGTGGCAACTGGCAAACACTGTGAAAGTGAAACAGCCCTTTGAGGGGTGAATATTTCCGGTGAGTACAATACCTTAGGGGGCACTATAAGGAGAACCAGCACAAAGGACACACGCCTGAAGAGCAACTGTCACTTTTTTGCAAAAGACTTTGTGGGTTATTTATTGAAGGCAAATCCACTTTGCACTACAAGTGCACTTGGAAGCGCAGTCTCTGTAGATCCGAGGGGGACATGCAAGGAAAATAAAGAACAGCATTTTTGCTTGTACATGATTGGATGATAAAATCAGCAGAGCTTCCCTGATTTCAGATCTTTCCCTCAGATTTACAATGACTGCACTTCAAAGTGCAGTTGCAGTGCACTTGTAGTGCAAAGTGGATTTGCCTTTAGTAAATAAACCCATTTGTGTTACAAAAAGGACTGTGTTTATTAAATTGTTCACCAAAGCACCAGTCAATTTAAATAAGATTGCACTTTTTGTCACATTTATGCATTATCACATTGCAAGCCATTTATCTGCATATAGCACTAGTCACTTTATTTATTTCAAATTTATTCATTTCAAGTTTGCATACTAGATGGTATAGTTCATATATAATCACTGGTTAGAGTGCGTTATTGGAGCACTCCGATTCCTGGTATAGCATTGCCTTTCAGAACAGCGCTGCACTTACTGTCTCTATCCATTTATATCTAAAACTGTATCAGCTCCAAAATGTCATGTTTGGCTGAAGATGACTGGCGGATTTATACCTGCCCGTGTCACGTCACATTTGGCTACCCATCACATTTTGCTATCCACTGGAGTGCGCATGCACGACACCGCCATATGCGTTCCAACACTGTTTTAAGACACAACTTTGCCACAAGGCCCCTCGCGGGCTCGCTTCACTCGCCACACTTCGGACACAATTGTAATATAACTCTATGTCCACTTGGATGGTGGGGCTTGAACCTGGACTCAGGGGCGTGGCCACAAAATTCTGCGCAAGCGCAGATCGCCACAGTGTTTGAACGCATATGGTGGCGTCATGCTTGCGCAGTCCAGTAGGTAGCCAAATGTGATGGGTCGCCAAATGTGACGAAACACCGGCTCAGACAAATTGGAAGGCCAGTATGGTGCCCTGAAGTTATGGGAGGAGCCTGGAGGGTATTTAACCAGCCCACTTCCTGCCTGTCTTTTTCGGTTTCCTGTGTGAGATATCTAATACGTCAGACATCAAGGGCCGACTAGTTTGAGACAAGCGATGTTTGTGCCGGTTCATGAGCTCTGTTTCGTTTGTCCATCTGTGTGTTTGTTGCAGTCCCGTTCCGTTTTCGTGAGTCGTGTTGTTCCCTTCGTGTCGCACTCGTGTTACCGAGACGCAGGTTCCGTACAACGAGTCTGGTTTGGCTGTCACAGGTAGAGCTTCGGCTCCCATGTTTTTGCATTTTATGCACCGTTTTTTCATGTCACTAACTGTGGTATACGTAGCTCACGAACCACGCGCAGCTTGTCTCGAAACACCATACATTTCACCCGCACGTTTTGGTCATATACAAACGGAAGTTACCAGGTGTCACGCACGACTCGTAGTCACTCGCCATGACACTCCGACCGATGCCGCATCCGGCACTAGGGTGTTACCTCACGTGGTCGGGTCGCGCAGTCTTTGAATCGTTCAAACATTGGCGACTCATGGGTGCCGTTCGCACACGCCAAAGCATTTCTTTGGTTAGCCAGTTCACATTATTTCTGTCATGTCGCATCGGTTCGAGTTATTTCTGTGTCAGCAAATCATGTTGAATCGCTGTTATTCCGAATCGCTGTTGGCATGGCAATTTTACGAATCACGTCGACCGTGTCGAGTCACTTCTATCATTACTAGCATGACAATCATTTCACATCATTTCTAAACATGGCAGCCATTTCATCATTTCTAACATGCCAACATTCCAAGCCATGCTAGTCATTTCGAGTCATTTCAGTCATGCTAAATCATTTCGCATCATTTCTAGCATGGCAATCATTTCATCATTTCATTTCTGTCACCAGCTGTGCTCCGATTCGAATCAAGCCGCATCCCCGATGCACTGATTAGTCTCGGGGTGCCCCAGACTACGGCCTCATTTCTATACATGCTCCAGAGACTGGCTCACCGTTCGTATGGATGCGGGCCCGAGTCTAGTCTTTGTCATGGTTTCGGTCACTTATTACGTTTCGGTCCGAATCCAGTCGCATCCGAGATGCTATGATTCGCACCAGTTCGCCCAGCTGCTCGGCCTCATTTTGGTACATGCTCCAGAGACGGATTCATTCAGAAGTTGCCTCGGTCGCTTGATTCCAGTCTTTGTCATGGGTTTTGCTGTCACTTATTACGTTCCAATTCGTACAGGTCGCGTCCACAGATGCACCGACCGTTTTGATCCGGGACGCCCAGCTGCTCTGCCTCATTTCAGTACATGCGACAGAGACAGAGTCCTTAAAGATGGTTCCGGTCCTAGTTGTTGACTCTAGTCTTTGTCATGGCATCATTTCTGTCACTTATTACGTCTGGTTTGGATCCGGTCGCATCCACAGATGCTCCGACCGGTTCGATCCGGGCGCCCAGCTGCTCGGCCTCATTTCGATACATGCGCCAGGGACAGAATCACATTGCAGGTTCGATCGTTCTTGATTCTTGTCCTTGTCATGGTATATAATTTCTGTGTCACCTTACCACGCTCCGGCACAAATTTAGTCACTTCGCACTAGTTTGCGTCGGCGTGCCCCAGGCCGGCCTCATTTCAGTACATGCTCCAGAGTCCGATCGTGCTCAGTCGCTAGACAAGTGGCATGGCGATCTGGGCTCTGTCATGGGAGTGCAATCATTTCACCTCACGCAGTTGCGCTTGGATTCGAATTCTGTGGCGTCTATGATGTCACTATTCGGCCCAGCGTGCCCCAGGACCGGCCTCATTTCAGTACATGCTCCAGAGTCCATCGTGCTCAGTCGCTAAACAAGTGGCATGTCGATTCAGGCTCTGTCATGGGAGTTCATTCATTTCACCTCACCTAGTTGCGCTCTGGTTCGAATTCCATGGCATCTACGATGTTGTCAATTCGTCCCGGTGTGCCCCAGGTATTGGGCCTCATTTCACCGTTGTCTCATTTCAGTACATGCTCCAGAGTCCGGTTTGCAGTCACTCGCAATGCGGTACGACCGGGCCAGGCCTCTGTCATGGGAGTTTCATGTCATCAAAGGCAACATGTCGTTTCATTTTATTTGTTTTGTTGTCTGTCATTTCATTCCATTTCATTTCAGTTCATTCATTTCGTTACGAACTGGAATATCGTTGACACCAAGCTGTTCTGTCGGCATTTTGCGGGCCTACAGCCACCACGGTGCGCCATGTACCAGTCAGCGACCCACACCGCCGTCTGGTGTCCCAACGCAGCCTCCGTCTACCAGGTTGACGACACGGCCACCACTAGCACGGGTCAGGGTCAGCAGGCCCCTGCACAAGGGCTGAAGATGGACAAACTAGGACGACTAGTGCGGACGGCCGGGGCAGCAGCAGTTTGCAACATTTATAGTTATGGCTCCTACAGCTGTAGCCAGTGTCGTTTACTACGTGTATGTACCCTATGCTAGAGGGCGCACCCCAGGTTCCTATGTGAGGTCAAGCAGAGGAAGACATGACTAAGCCGGGTGAATCTCGTACAGCGCCGCATCTAATTGACCTCACATCCCACGCCATCCCTGGCCGTCTACCGCATCCAGGCGTCTCAGACGGGTTCCACATCGGGCTCATCTCCCTGCCCCACTCCACCCATGAGTGCAGGAACTTACATTCAGCGCCCACAGAGGATCAAGCCACTGACCAACTCCTCCAGACAGAATTAGACCGTAGTTCTGTGAAAAAAGAAAAAAAAAAAAAAAAAGGGAAGAAGACACGTCTAATTTACGACTTGGCAGCGCCTCACTCTTCCTCCAGTCTCAAACTCTCTTACTCAGACATATCAGATGCCTTCGAGTGGTGGCCCATACGGCCCTCCCTTCGGTGCGGGCAGGGTATCAAAGGAGGCATATAATTTTTCGCTACCGAATCGACCTTCGGGTCCAATAGTAGCCCCTGGCTTAAATACGTTCGCCGAGACCCTCACGTGGGTCCTCCTGCGAAAGCACAGTGCCAGGAGGTTGCCCACTATCTGGACGACTTCCTGCTGACAGAACCGCCCGGGACAACCCCAGGGCATCCTAACAGGCTAGGGTCGTTTTAAACGACCAGGACCCAGGTCGGGTCATCAGTCTTGATGCCACAGCAGTGGCAGACCTGGCCATGTGGGAGGAGTTCCGTCTAACTGGAAAGGCGTCTCACTCTTCATTCCCTCGGTGTCCCCCTGTCACCACGGGTAGTGACAGAGGCGGCAGCTTCCACAGGGTGTCGCCATTTTTGGCTATTTATGGTTTACAGCCCCTGGCCTCCACAGGCACTGGCCACACCCCGGCTTCGTCACAACGTCTGCCTCTTTGAGCTCTACCCCATCGTGGCAGCTGCTCACTTATGGGGCCACAGCTGCTACGGACAGATCATAGCGTTACAACCAACAACCTAGCCATAGCAGAGATCATCAGCAGGCAGGTCCAAGTCCAGGCCCGTCAGGCCCCTCCTTCGTAGGCTTACAGGTATAGTTGATCCAGGGTACATCCGATTGCCTCTCGGGGGATCAGGAAGGAATTTTTTCCCTGCTGTGGCAAATTGGATCATGCTTTGCTGGGTTTTTCGCCTTCCTCTGGATCAACTGTGGGCGTAGGATTGTGTATAGGGGATTGTATCAGGGGCAGATCCAGAGTCTAGTCGGGAGGGGGAACTGCCAGTTGTCCCTTCAGCATCAGTGTAACATCTACTGTTCTTACATCCCGGGGAAGCGCAACTTAGCAGCAGAGCCGCCTCCCTCTTTAGCTAGGTGTCCTTCTTCAGACAAATGCCTGGAGCCAGTCCCCGGTCGGTCACTTCCCCGGACTGGTCACGGCTGGCCCGGGAGTAACGCAGCTCCTACCGTTAGCTACCGACCTCATCAGCGCATCACTCTCCTACAATACCCGCAAGGCCTATTAGACCGCCTGGAGGGCATTCAACAAGTTCTTGCCTCTATATCCCCGAGTACTGTCCAGCGTTAACGATTTCTCGCCTTATTTCCTACTGCCACTCACCCCTGGCATTTTCCACAATACCGTACGGTTGTACCTGGCTGGTGTGCGACCCTACATGTCCCTCGAGGGGCCCCACGACACCTTCGTATTCTCGTTTCCTGCAGTACGGGCCGTCCCGCGCGGTATTCGGATACGTCAGCCTGTAGTCGGCCCAAGCGACTTCCGATAACCGGAAAGGTCTTCAGGCACATGTCCATCATCCTGGCCATGTCCCCGTTCAGTCTTCTCCCAGTATGGTCCTGCCAGCTGCCAGACACTTGGCCTCTATGGATTTCTACGACTCAGAGAGTTTACCCGCAAACCGCCCGGCTAGTCCAGGGTTACGCAAGTAATTTAGTCCGGCTCCAGTAGCGTTTCATCCTATACCCCGACCGGGTCAGAGACTCAGTGGCTAGGGCGGGAACGGACACACACCTCCTCTAAACCACAGTAACTGGTGCCCAGTCGCCACACTGAACCGGTCGGCCACACTCGTGCCCGGTCAACCAGACATCAGCCCTCTTCTGCCTTCCCTGTGGAATCACTCAACAAGTCCCTGTTCATGGAACCTTCCCGGATTCTTCTCAGCAACCTACCCCTGAACCTCAGTCGGTATTCCGGACTTTTATTCGGGTCGGGGCAGCCGCAACAGCGTCTCGGCCGGGGCATCCCGGACCACGTCATCTAGAGACTAGGTAGATGGGAGTCAGCCTGCCTCTCTCACGGTATACCTAATCCACAACTGGAATAGCCCAGGCGTTGGCCAAGCTTACCCAGTAACTTTCCCCGCCTATTGAGCTATTCCCTACCTGAAGGTTTTGCCCCCTTATTTGGTGTACCGTACGATAGACCAAGGCACACTTTCAGGTCCATTTCATGTTGGTAAGTTTGTGTTAATCCTGTATGTCATCTTTACTCGTATCGTCCGTAGGGCTCTAAACCATAAATTGGAAGGCCAGTATGGTGGCCTGAAGTTATGGGAGGAGCCCGGAGGGTATTTAACCAGCCCACTTCCTGCCTGTCTTTGTCGGTTTCCAGTGTGAGGTACCCACCCTCCCTTCCCCTTCTTAGGGCATTTCTCAAGTATTCTTACTCCAAACAGAATACTCATTTCACATCATTTCATAGCTACTCTCATTCCATCACTCCTTATCTAGGGTATTCCCCCTTATTTGGTGTACCGTACGATAGACCAAGGCACACTTTCAGGTCCATTTCATGTTGGTAAGTTTGTGTTAATCCTGTATGTCATCTTTACTCGTATCGTCCGTAGGGCTCTAAACCATAATGTCAGTTTCACTCACGAGGTTGTCTGTGTCTATTTGTTTCGTTAAGTTTCATTTTGAGCCCTGGCAGGTGTAATACTAGCTAGTACAGGCTGGGTATTTTTACATTTTTTAGACAAAGTAGTCTACACATTCTGACAAAGTTAGTTTTTTCCAGCTTGTGTAGTGATTACAGAAGCATTGTATACAATGACAGTTTCCATTACGTCAGGGCCAAAACAGGTAGCAGATAAGGGATAAACAACCAAAACTTATAAACTAATGTCAGCGCTCAACAGCAATGGAATCTACAAATCCGTGCCTGCCGAAGTTATAATTATTGGCAGAGTCATATTCTTCAACATAATGTAGTAAAGAAAAACACACAGAGAGCTCACTGGCATAATGTAAGATCCTCAAAAAAAAAAATCTTTAATTGGTTAAAATAAACATTTAGTACTCATGAAAGTCGTATAAAGATACTCTTCTGACATAATTTCTATAAGGAACATCTCATCTGTCCATTAGTGCTTCATTCAAAGACCAACGTCTAATATCCTAGCCCATGCATTCCAAGACAGTCTTTTCATTAGCCAACACCAGGAGACGCTATGAGTATCCTCTTTATTTCCCTCTATAGGACCTTATAGAGACCACTCCTCTTTACTTGGCATATAATTATACAGTAATAAAATCACAAACTTACAATATTATAACGTTAACGCTTAGAATCGCATAATATATCTCCTTGCTTTTCTTTTATAGCTCAACACTTCAACATATCAACTGCTTATTAGTTAATATCTGAGAGCAGCAATAAAATTAACAACCTGTATTAACAACATACTTTACATAATCAAATCCAACACATGTCATATGCAATAGAGAATATGGGACTCATTTCGCTATGTTGGACCTAAGTACTGCATACCCAATTAGCTATAAAATATACCTTGTGATAACATGAATCGTGTAATATAAAATTGTATAATATTATACCGCACCCTTCTCTATAATTGTGTGACCTAGCCTTTGTGGAATGGAAAATTGGTGTGTTTCTGGTATCTCCATGTGCTAGATGGAGGACAGGCCCCGAACTCACTCTGTGTCTGGCAGATCACTCACCTATCTATTGGTGTTGCTGTACAAGGCCCCTACTGGTCATCCAGCCTCCTGCAGTATATAGACACCTGTGAGAGTAGTGCCTCTGGACTGTGTGGAGCATCTGTAGTTGTGGTGTCTCCAAGCTAAAAGATGATGTTCTCTCAATGGGTAACTGAGGTTGAGCTCTTAAAATATAAATTGAACATTTATTATAGTTATGTAAAAACTAACCATTGTTAAATAAATCCAGAAGTGCATGAGGCACAAAGTGGCAGGATTCTGAGTGTGTTGTGTACTCACATAGTGCAGGGTCCAGGAGTGCGTATGCACATACTGCAGAGTTCAGGAGTGCATTATGCACAGGGTGCAGGAGTATGCTACACACAGTACAGGGCTCAGGAGTGCACTATGCAGGGTTCAGGAGTATGCTATGCGCAAAGTGTAGGTTTTCTGGAGTATGCTGTACACAAGGTGCAGGGTTCAGGAACGCATTTTAGTCAGTAAAGAGGAGTGCGCTCTGCATGAAGTGCAGAATTCAGAAATGCGTTTTGCAGATGGTGCAGAGATCAGGAGTATGTTAGGTACAGAGAGAAAGGTTCAGGAGTACTTTATGCAGGTTTCAGCCCTCTTCCATAGCTTTTTACCTTTCTCATCCACATCTCACTTCTACACCTTTCCTCAGCTCAGTCCCCATCCATCACCTGTGCATACACACCCCCTCCCATGCCCTCATTTCACCCCCCCCCTTAAAAGCTCCACCCACATGCTAACCTTTGACATCTCAGTAGCTGACCAAGCAAGAAATGCAGGTGCAGGGAGGGTTCTGTAGAAACCACCGGAAGAGCTGCACTCTTACTTATAGATACAGAAGCTGGGCTTCTGTGTTTTAAAAGTAAATGTAGAGAATGTTGAGCTCAAGGCCAGCACCGAGGTGGCAAAACCAAGTTCTGCTACGTTCTGGCTGAAAAAAGCCCTGCTTAAAACTATATCTTATACACAAAGCCAAAATGTAAAGAATCCCTGTCTCTTTGAAAAGCGCAACTATATTATAAATCTCTAAAACATTCCTGGCTTTCATGTATTACAGACATTTATCTGTCATGATTGTTATTGCAAATATTGTGATCGGTTGATGTTTCCGATACAATACCTAGTGCCAGCTGTACTGCATTGTGTGTAACAGGTTAACGGCATTGTTAACTAAACAAAAGGGTTAATTTACTAAAGGCAAATCTACTGTGCACTGCAAGTGCACTTGCGCCAGAGCTTAGTAAATGAGGTAAAGCTTCACTTGCCAAAGAATACCTAATCATGTCCAAGGAAAAAAAATGCATTTTTGCTTGCACATAATTGGATAATAGAAATCTGCAGCGCTTCCCCACAGATTTAGAGCAACTTGCAGTGCGCGGTATATTTGCCGTTAGTAAATCAACCCCTTTGTTTACTTAGTAAATCAACCTCCTTATTTGCCTTTAGTAAATCAACCCATATGTGTACATGCACACATAACACTGTTGTTTTCACATGTTGTGGCAGCACCGTGGGATCTGATACTGTGCTTGTCACAAGCCTATAACAAAATGGGAGGGGAGGGAACCAAAGAAATTGTGGTACCAGCAAATACCCACCAGTATTGTTCCACACACTTATATTAAGCGGGACTTAGTGACAAAAAAGAGCATATAGAAAAAATTATTCCCTGTGTCAGAAAGATGACTTAATGCAAAGTGTCACATAAAAAACTCCCGGGAATCAATTACCGGGCTGAAAATATATTGATAAACAAGGTAAATTAATAAACAATTTAATTTAATTTATTGAAAAAAGATCAATAATAAAATTACAGCAGTTCCACACCTAACACTAAGAACAAACTAAAGGTCTGGAGACAAAGACAAAACACACACAAAAAAGACACACATGAAACAACAACAGAACACCACCAAAAGAATTCATCAAAATAACACTATAATGTATAAAGCAGTAACAAGGCATCACCACCAAGCCTGATAGAGTGTAAGAATTAAAGTTTATGATATAAAAAATGTTGCGTTGAATGTAGCAGTCGTCCGTGGTGAAATTTGCAAAGCAAAAGGACAAAGTTAATCCAAGGGATTGGAGGAAAGAGCAAAATGAAGACAGGGAGCCGTCTGCATCGGCTACAGATGTACAGAGTCCACTAGACTGTAGATAATGATGACAGGCTGTGTAACCTTTAAATTGACCTGACCTTTTTTTTTTTTTTTATCTTTCAGGTTCCTGATATTGTATTGAAGTGAAGGCAAAACGGCTACTACTTCTGCTTTTTTCCCTTAGTCAATAATGGCTATCAAGTCCTGGTTATTCTCTTTGGCTACTTTTACCACACTATCTTTTTTCATACTGATCATGTACTTGAAAAAGTTCTACATCTTTGAAGAAAAAGCAAAGGTTCACCTTTTACCAAAAGAGGTGGTCTGTCCGGGTACTATACCTTTGACATTAAATATGTCCCAACCCACAGGGATTGTTGGTAGAATCTACTTTTTGGAGACCTCGGACAAGACCAGTCCAACCTTTCAAGCCATGTGTGCTGTGGAATCTGCAGCAAGAGCCCACCCAGAGGTTAAGGTTACTGTCCTGATGAAAGGTTTAAGTGGCCACAGCATGCAAGAGAAAAACTTTGGCATTTCTCTCCTTAGCTGCTTTCCCAACATAGAATTTTCACCCTTAAACTTCAAGAAACTCTTTAACAATACTCCATTAAGCAATTGGTTCTCTAAAGCAGAAAACCAAGGGGAATTATCAGACTATCCAACACTTTCTGATGCTTGCCGCTTGGCCATCCTTTGGAAAGAGGGTGGTATCTATTTGGACACAGATTTTATTATCCTAAAAAATTTAGAAAATATCACAAACGCAATGGGCATGCAGTCTTTGTATACACTTAATGGCGCTTTTCTCACATTCCAACCACAGCACAAGTTCATTGAGCTTTGCATGAAAGACTTTGTTGGCAAGTACAATTACTGGTTGTATGGTCACCAAGGTCCGCAACTCTTGACTCGAGTGTTTAAGAAGTGGTGTTCAATCCGAAGGCTTAGGGACAAGAAGAGTTGCCGAGGTGTCAATGTGCTTTCAAAAGAGGCCTTCTACCCTGTAGACTGGCAGGACTGGAGAAAGTATTTTCAGGTTATTGAACCAACTGAGTTGGAAAAGCTTTTAAAGGACAGCTATGGTGTTCATTTATGGAACAAAAAAAGCCAAGGGAAGTTACCAGAGGTGGGGTCGTTTCTGGAACAACTTCAAGACAAACATTGCCCTACAACAAACAAGTTAATGAAGATGTATCTCTAAACCCAGGGCCTCTGTGACTGGATATGTAATAATGTTCACATGTTGCTAAATACATGGGTTCACTTCTGAGATGTTACAAGACTGAATAGGAACAACAAAGAGTATCCAATGTGGTGTATGGTGTTTGAAAATGCATTTAATCCATCCTGTGGGGAAGGTTTACCAGCTTTACCTTTTTAGCCCATCCAGGTTTTGTGGCTGGTTGCTTATGATCCTCAGTGAATGTTATTTACAAATGAAATTTCAAGGTTTAGGATGAAACTTTCACCTTTCTGATGAATATTGCTCAGAGAAAAAGCAATTCGGTTACAGACGTCAATAAGCGATACAGCGATAGATGAAACTTTAAACATATATCTGTTCCCCTAATACAACAGTTCAGCCAGTTGAAGCAGGCAGTAGATGCCATCAACGGGACTTAAAACAGGAGGAATTTTCCAATTCAATACAGTGTCCCGGAATGAAACTGACACAACCACCCTAACGACAAGCCGACTATTATTATTATACAGGAATCTGTATAACTATGGAACTATGGAATCTATGGAATCTGTCACTCCTTTTCCAGAGTGTTCAGCAGGTGTTCACCCCGCCAAATGCCCTGCGCGCTGCACAGTGCATTCTGCGCCCTGATTGGGCAATGCCTTGCCCAATCAGGGTGCAGTAAAAGCTGGTTGTTAAGGAGCAGGGCCGGGAAGCTGGCCGCTGTGTCCTTAACAACTGATAAGTTATCAGCTGTCAAGAGGCTTCCCCGCTGAATACTAAAAGAAAATAGCTGGTAAAAAAAATGGCGTGGGGTCCCCCCCTAGTCCATACCAGACCCTTTGTGAATCTCGGCAGCGCCATCAAAAATGGCAAAACTTTGAAAGAGGTTATAACCCCTCATTGTTTTATTCAAACAACAAAAAAAAAAGTTTTGGCTTTATTCTCTAAGCATGTAAGACAGTGGATCTCAACCTCGGTCCTCATTACCCCCAAACAGGCCATGTTTTGGTAATTTCTCTTAGATAAAATAGCTGTCCAAGTTACCAAGCCATTGACACTGATTTAGAGCACCCGTGCAAGATCAAGAAAAACCTGAAAACATGGCCTGTTGGGGGTATTTGAGGACCGAGGTTAAGAACCACTGATGTAAGATAATTAATTTTTTTTTAGTATACCTAAATCTTGGCAGGGGCTATTTTCTGTATTGACCCCCCTGGAAAATGTAAATTTGTAAAAAAAAAAAATAAATACTATCTACCTATCTGGTTTCCTAATTCTCATACATACTGTACTCTTAGTCATATAACTAAATGGCACTGACCTTCAGGAGAGAAAAGCACATTATGGAATTCAGGAGTACTGTGAGCTCTGTGAGAGGTAAAAAAATACCTGGAAGTGTGCTTTAAGTAACATGAAATATTTTTTTTTGATGACTAAAAAGGCACACGTGATACGAAAATCGGAAGTAAAATTTAATCGGACGAACGATCTGTCGATTTTCGGCTCGTTAGTACGGTGCTTTCGACAGCCGATTCCGATTTTTCGTCTGACAAAAGCTGGACGTGCAGACTATAATAACATTTTTGTCATATGTGAACTCAGCATCCAAATTTTTGTTTCATTAGTACGGTTTTCGTCCGAAAAAAATCTTAAGAGCAAGACTACGCATGCTCAGAAACGAAAGAACGCATACAAAACTATTCAGCACATTACGTCACTTCTGAATTTTTTATTCTGAGAATTTTTGTATGGTGAGTAACCTCTTCACTTTCGACATGAGACTAGCATGCCACAAAAAATGCACGAACGGTCATCTGAAAATCTGATCGTGTGTACCAGGCTTTAGATTGTAAGCTATAATGAGCAGGGCCCTCTGATTCCTCTTGCACCAAATTGTATTGCAACTGTAATGTCTGCCTTCATTTTGTAAAGTGCTGTGCAAACTGTTACCGCTATATAAGTCCTGTATAAAAATTATAATGACAGATCCACTTTAAGGCCTGATTCACACTTATGCATTTTTAGTGCTTTTTGCATTTTGCAGATTTTCACCACAGTCCATTTACCATGGTTTCCTATGGAACACGTTCTGTAGTGCAAATCTACAAAATGCAAAAAGCACTGAAAATGCATAGGTGTGAATCAGGTTTAAGGCTCGATTCACATCTATGCATTTTGCTTTTGAGCGTTTTTGCAGTGCTTTTTGCGGTGCTTGCCGCGTTTTTGGACACGCGTTTTTACAGCGATTTTGCGTTTTTATTTTTTTGACATTTTTTTTACACTGTGGTTGCTTAGCAACCAGCTATATACAGTGTAAAAAAAAAAATAATTATAAAAATAAAACGCAAATCGCGGTAAAAACTGGGCACTTGCATTTTGGATGCGGGTCCATTGACTTCTATTACATGCAAAACGCTGCATTTTGCATGAAAAAAAGTCCCCGACCCTTTCCAAAAACGCAGAGGCACAAAAATGCATTGATTTGAACATGTTCCATAGGAACCCATGTTAAAAAATTTCCCTGCAAAATGCATCAAAAAACGCGCTAGTGTGAATGGAGCCTGTAAACTGCCTCCCCTGTGTGAAAGCCCAACTGCATCTTTGGGTCGGTGCGGGGGCGCTGTATACACCGCTCCTAAACTGCCTCTGCCATTGAAATCAATGGACAGTGCTGCCTAAGCACCTGCAAAGCACTTCGGCAGCGGCGCTTTTAACCCCTTCTTTGGAGATAAAAGCGCCCCGCTCCTGCCAGCACAGCGCTGCTAAAACGAGCAGCGCTTTACCACTAGCGCGGGGCAGTCTTCAGTGTGAAAGGGGTCTTAAAGAAACGTTCTTATCGTATTCACCTTGTATGAACTCTGGTGCCCCCTATTGAGCAGACTGAAGTAGAACACTCATTTGCAAACTATGCAAAACAGCAACAGGTTGGGCAAGTTATTTACCTCTCAGTGCACCTACGTTTACATATTTGTTTTTTCAAAGTTTACAGAAAATAGTATACAGTACATACAGTCACTAGAGGTTTATAGAAAAAAATAAATATATGTGGGCTTTTGCGTTTGGCTTTTGCGTTTGGCTTATGAATTCATTTTGGAAGGATCTGGAACACAATAAGTTAATATACAGAAGGAGTAAAGGCTTTTTATGCAGCGAAGTGAATAGTTACTCAGCTTCTTAAATAGGACAAAGCTGTGTTCAAATTTAACCACTTACTGACCAGGCTTTTACTGGCACTTTTTGTTCAAAAGTTTACATCAGTATTTTTTGCTAGAAAATTACTTATTACCCCCAAACATTATACATTTTTTTTAGCAGAGACCCTAGGGAATAAAATGACAATTGTTGACATTTTTTTATGTCACACAGTATTTACACAGCTGTTTTGCAAATGCTATGAAAAATAAATATACACTTTAACGAATAAAAAAAACAAAACAATATTTACCCAAATTGTTTTGTAAAATGTGAAAGATATTACGCAGAGTAAATAGATACCTAACATGACACTCTTTAAAATTGCGCATGCTGGTGGAATGGCGACAAACTACAGTACTTTAAAATCCCCATAGGCGACACTTTAAAGTGGTGTTGCACCCCCCAAAAAATGCTTAAAATTCATTAAAAAAAATCTAAAATAATATTTGGAATTTTTTTTTTGACTCACCTCTAAATGCCTGTTGCTAGGGGGTCCCTCGTAGTCTGCCTCCTTCAGTCCCTGGGCAGGTGACATCACTTCCCCTCTACGCAGGAAGGGCTCCCTCCCTCCTGTCAGTCATCTGGGACACGTGACAGGTCCCAGATGACTGCGCAAACAATTACGGCGTGCGGCGCTGCTCACAAACGCGCAGTGGGTGCCCGGCTGTGAAGCCACAACCGGGAGTCCACAGTTGCAATGCCGGTGCCGCTGAGCGGATCGGAGGATGAGCGGAGCTTCGACCCCCCGCAACGCTGGACCCTGGAACAGGTAAGTGTCCGATTATTAAAAGTCAGCAGCTGCAGTATTTGTAGCTGCTGACTTTAAATTTTTTTTTTTTGTGGATACTCCTCTTTAAACACCTTTGGAGGTTACCTGTATAGAGTTACAGGGGAGGTCTAGTGCCAGAATTATTGTTCTCACTTAACGTTAACAATACCTCACGTGTGGTGCAAATACCATTTACATATGCGTGTTACAGATGTGATCGCTTCTGCGTGCCAGCACGGAGGGATTGGGGTGCTTTGCATTTTTTTTTCTTATTTAATTTTACTTTTTATTTTACCCTTTTTTATCACTTATTCCTATTACAAGGAATGTAAACATCCCTTGTAATGGAAAGAACGATGACAGGTCCGCTTTATGTAGAGATCTAGGGTCAAAAATACTTCAAATCTCTCCTTTTAAAAGCAAAAGACCCCCCCCCAAAAAAAAAAAACTTTATTCAACTTGGACCGGAAGTGACGTTATGAAGTCGCGGCAGTCCTCCAAGGCCAAAGAAGCGATTAAAGCAGATCTATTCCTTGATTGCCTGTGTGGCCAGCCAATGGCAAAGTCGGATCTCTTTTCGGGCGAACCAGCAGAAACAAAGCCTGAGATGCACCGGCGAGCCGGGGGAGGAGGGGGAAGACGCCTTCATGAGAAACCGGTAAAGCTGTAAAAAAACAATACCGGGGTTATGGCTGATAACTTCAGCCATAATTCTGGTAAACCACTTGCAAACCCCAAAGCATGTATACGTATTGTGGTCGGCAAGTGGTTAATACCCAAACTTGTGCAAGGTACATGCGTGTGCACATGGCTGGGAGGTGGGCTAGAGCACTTTTTTTGTGTGCGTTTCACATGCACGTTTTTGTTAATTTACAGGTGTTTTGTTTTTGTGCACCACCACATGTTTAAAAAATAAAATAAAATAAATAAATAAAAATAAAACAGGATTTTTGCTTACCTGATTCAGCTACCACCTTATTTACCAAGCTAAGTAAACCTTTAGTATTTGAATTTTGGAGTTTATGGAGCAATGTACATTTGTGCTAATTGTTACTTTTTTGATGTGTAGCATTACTTTATGTCTATTTCCCTATATGAGTTGCTGTAAATACTCCTCATGGGCAAATAGAAGCTATTTCCCCCTTTGCTTTACCTTTGAACTTGATGCTACTGTACCCAACTCTTAGTGGACTTCGTGACATCGCTTTCAGAAAGTGATAGAGGAGTGGCTCCGAGGATCTCATCTATGAAAGTCACCCGACTTGAGATAAGACTTTACACTGCATTCTTGCAAAATCTAATCTGACAAATACATCTTTACACATCGCCGTACATCTGTGTATTAAGCCAGCCATGCATGGATTGAAATTCAGCTGGTTCAGCAGGGACTGACCATATTTAATTCCATGTATGGGCAGGTTAGCTGTACAGAAGTCAATCTACCGATCTACTGAACTTCTGTACATCCACCCTGTCAGAGTTTCCCTGCTCGATCAGCACGGCAGGCTATACCCAGTAGCACTGATCAGTGTATTTCAACAGTGGGTAAGTCTACAGACTGTCAAAATACAATTAGTGGGGGGGATTCCCCCATCCACATCTAGGTGTGTGGATTGGGGGAAAAAAATTAGATTTCCAAAAACCAATACGATACAAAAAATTGGATATTTGTAAAGCAGCAAAATGTAACTTTCATCAAACATTCACTGTTGGGGAAACAATCACTGAAAACACATGAACCTGGAGGATTAACCTGCAGTGCCACTCCACAGCACTGTGGTAGTTCATTGAGAACTGCAAGCCGACAACCGCAAAGGATGTTGGGGATTGTAGTTCATTCACACCCAGAGCTGTGTGAAGGAATGACGCGGCTGTGAGAGCGGAGACCCGCATGGCTGATTTTAAAAAGTGACAGCTAGTACGGGAAACTTCTCCCCATACTGCTGTCACAGGGAGGGGGGGGGGAGCAGGCAGCAGCTGCAGTATTGGGAACATGTTCCATCCTAAAAATGGGTAGAACATGTAACATGTTCCCAACGGTGAACTTATCCTTTAACAAACCCCTTAAATTAGGATCTGCTCCATTTTTATGTTTAGTTAATCCCACCCTTTATTAATAAATGTTTTCGTCCAAGATTCATGCAAATTTCACCTAAGGTTCACATATTTTTCTAATTGGAATCAATTAACAAAATGTGTGACTTTAGGGTGCAAGTTGAGTAAGCCTTGTGTAAAGACATTCATAAATAAAACCAGAGATTAAGAGTTGGTTAATCACTTCAGCCCCGGAAGATTTGGCTGCTGAATGCCCAGGCCATTTTTTGCGATTCGGCACTGCGTCGCTTTAACTGACAATTGCGTGGTCGTGAGACGTTGTACCCAAACAAATCATCTCAGCGTTTTTTTTTTTTTTTCGCTATGAACAAAAAAAGAGCGACAATTTTGAAAAAAAAAAAAAAAAAAATATTTTGTACTTTTTGCTATAATAAATACCCCCATTTTTTTTAAAAGGGATTTTTTTCTCAGTTTAGGCCAATATGTATTCTTCTACATATTTTTGGTAAAAAAATAAAAATAAAAAAAATAACGCAATAAGCGTATATTTATTGGTTTGCGCAAGAGTCTACAAAATAGGGGATAGATGTATAGCATTTTTATTATTTTTTTTTTTTTTTTACTATTAATGGAGGCGATTTGCGATTTTTATCGGGACTGCGACATTATGGCGGACATATCGAACACTTTTGACACATTTTTCGGACCATTGGCATTTATGCAGCGATCAGTGCTATAAAAATGCACTAATTACTGTGTAAATGTCACTGGCAGGGAAGGGGTTAACACTAGGGGGCGATCAAGGGGTTAATTGTGTTCCCTGTGTGTGTTTCTAACTGTAGGGGAGGGGACTGACCTAGAGGAAATGACAGACCGTGGTTCCTAGCTATTAGGAAGTCACGATCTGTCTCGCCTCACAGAACAAAATTTGTGTGTTTACACACACGTCCTTGTTCTGCCTCTTGTGCCTGCGATTGCTCGTGGCCGGTGGTCATCGCAACCGTCGGCCATAAGCATCGGCAGTGAAGCGGGCGCGTGCGTGCCTGTTAACCCGCTTAAAGGAGCCGAAGTATGGCTGTGGCGGCTCGGGGGAATGTGCTGACCTGCCGCAGTATAATGACGGCGGCTGGTCGGCAAGGGGTTGAAAGATGAGAGGTTAGAACTCCTGTCAGGTTTTTATTGCTGCCTGTATCCCTATGCAGGAATGGGTTGATGGTTGTGCCATTGATCTTGACTAGGGATGAGCCGAACACCCCCGGGTTCGATTCGCACCAGAACCTTCGAACGGACCGAAAGTTCGCGCAAATTTTCGAACCCTATACGTTATAATGGACGCGAACGTTCGAAATCAAAAGTGCTAATTACAACGGCCAATATGCATGTTAATGTCATAAAACAGGTTTGGGGACCCGGGTCCTGCCCCAGGGGACATATATCAATGCAAAAAGAACTTTTAAAAACTAACGTTTTTTCGGGAGCAGTCATTTTAATGATGCATAAAGTGAAAAAAAAAAGTGAAATTTTCCTTTAAATATGGTACCTGGGGGGTGTCTAAAGTATGCCTGTGAAGTGGCATGTGTTTCCCATGTTTAGAACTGTCCTTGCACAAAATGACATTTGTAAAGGAAAAAAAGAAGCCATTTAAAACCACTTGCGGCTTTAGGTTTGTTCTTAAGTAGAATCTGAACAGGTACATTATGAAGTGTAGCTCCATCCCAAAAAAATCTATTTTTAAGCTTTTTGGAGAACATAGGGAGGGGTTATCACCCCTGTAACATTTGCTGTCTTTGCACATCTGTTCAGAACATGTCACCTCACTTTCCGTCCCAATGACAAATGTTTTTGGAAAAAGTGGGGTTTTAATTGAAACAAGGATTGGTGATAAAGTATCAGTAGAGAGGAGATACCTTTTTCCCAAATTAAATCTAACAGGATAGAATTTCCCTTCCTAGGGGTAGATTTCCTCTCACTTCCTGTTTTCTTTCCATTTGCAAGTAGGAGTCGTTTGTAAGTTGGATGTTTGAAAGTAGGGGCCTGGCGTATATACTCTGCAGAAATTTGCCCTATTAGATGTTGGTGTAGCCACAAGACTGGTGGGCACAGGAATGGGCCCTGCTGTGAGTTAATAGATCAAGATTTGTAATTGCATGCACCTGTTGAACAGGGCAGAAAAATTGGGGGTGGTGGTGGACGGTGTTGCCACAAGACTGTAAGCTCTCACAGTTACTCTTGGTGGGCGCAGGAATGGGCCCTGCTGTGAGTTATTAGATCAAGATTTGTAATTGCAAGCACCTGATGAACAGGGCAGAAAAATTGGGCCTTTGGCGGTGGTGGTGGACGGTGTTGCCACAAGACTGTAAGCTCTCACAGTTACTCTTGGTGGGCGCAGGAATGGGCCCTGCTGTGAGTTATTAGATCAAGATTTGTAATTGCAAGCACCTGATGAACAGGGCAGAAAAATTGGGCCTTTGGCGGTGGTGGTGGACGGTGTTGCCACAAGACTGTAGGCCCTCATAGTTACTCTTGGTGGGGGCAGGAATGGGCCCTGCTGTGAACTATTAGATCAAGATTTGTAATTACCCGCCCCTGTTAAACAGGGGCTGAAAAATTGTGCCTTAGGCACTGGTGCTGGTGCCACAACACTGCAACCCCTCACAGATACTGTACTTGGAGCACAGCAGTCACACGTGTTGCGAAGCATTTTTTAAAAAAATTGTAATTACCCGCCCCTGTTAAACAGGGGCTGAAAAATTGTGCCTTAGGCACTGGTGCTGGTGCCACAACACTGCAACCCCTCACAGATACTGTACTTGGAGCACAGCAGTCACACGTGTTGCGAAGCATTTTTTTAAAAAATTGTAATTACCCGCCCCTGTTAAACAGGGGCTGAAAAATTGTGCCTTAGGCACTGGTGCTGGTGCCACAACACTGCAACCCCTCACAGATACTGTACTTGGAGCACAGCAGTCACACGTGTTGCGAAGCATTTTTTTAAAAAATTGTAAGTACACGCCCCTGTTAAACAGGGGCTGAAAAATTGTGCCTTAGGCACTGGTGCTGGTGCCACAACACTGCAACCCCTCACAGATACTGTACTTGGAGCACAGCAGTCACACGTGTTGCGAAGCATTTTTTTAAAAAATTGTAAGTACACGCCCCTGTTAAACAGGGGCTGAAAAATTGTGCCTTAGGCACTGGTGCTGGTGCCACAACACTGCAACCCCTCACAGATACTGTACTTGGAGCACAGCAGTCACACGTGTTGCGAAGCATTTTTTAAAAAAATTGTAAGTACACGCCCCTGTTAAACAGGGGCTGAAAAATTGTGCCTTAGGCACTGGTGCTGGTGCCACAACACTGCAACCCCTCACAGATACTGTACTTGGAGCACAGCAGTCACACGTGTTGCGAAGCATTTTTTTTAAAAAATTGTAAGTACACGCCCCTGTTAAACAGGGGCTGAAAAATTGTGCCTTAGGCACTGGTGCTGGTGCCACAACACTGCAACCCCTCACAGATACTGTACTTGGAGCACAGCAGTCACACGTGTTGCGAAGCATTTTTTTAAAAAAATGTAAGTACACGCCCCTGTTAAACAGGGGCTGAAAAATTGTGCCTTAGGCACTGGTGCTGGTGCCACAACACTGCAACCCCTCACAGATACTGTACTTGGAGCACAGCAGTCACACGTGTTGCGAAGCATTTTTTTAAAAAATTGTAAGTACACGACCCTGTTAAACAGGGGCTGAAAAATTGTGCCTAGGCACTGGTGCTGGTGCCACAACACTGCAACCCCTCACAGATACTGTACTTGGAGCACAGCAGTCACACGTGTTGCAAAGCATTTTTTTATAAAAATTGTATGTACACGCCCCTGTTAAACAGGGGCTGAAAAATTGTGCCTTAGGCACTGGTGTGGTGGCATGGATCATTGAGGAGGAGGAAGAGGATAGTCAGTGAACATAAGAGGACAGTCACTCAGCATCAGCATAGGCAGTCTTGAAGGGATGTGACATTATAAATTATTCGGTTATATCCGCCTCAGGTGCCTGGTAGCTGGTGGTGATCCAAGACTGATTCATTTTGATGAAGGTCAGTCGATCAACCGAGGCGGTGGACAGGCGCACCCTATGATCGGTGACAAATCCTCCAGCAGCACTGAATGTGCGTTCGGAAAGAACGCTGGAGGCAGGACAGGCCAGTAGCTCAATTGCATACTGTGCAAGCTCTGGCCAGTGATCCATCCTCAGGACCCAGTAAGCCAGAGGATTTTCGGTGGGAAAGGTGTCCAAGTCTGACCTTGCCCCAAGGTATTCCTGCACCATGTATATCAGACGCTGGCGATGGTTGCTGGAACCGATCATACCTTGGGGCTGCGGACTAAAAAATTGTCTGAACGCATCGGTCAGACGTCCACCTTCCCCACCGCTCCTTCTGCTACTGACCGAAGCCTCAGCAACTCGTCGCCCAGGACCAGGAGTTTGTAACCTCCCAGTTTCTGGGAACGCGTTGCACAGACCTTTCTGCAAGGCCTCCCTGAGATGTCTCATCCTCTGCTCCCTCTGCGACGGCAAGATAAGGTCCGCAACCTTACCCTTGTACCGCGGATCAAGGAGAGTGGCCAGCCAGTAATGGTCCCTCTCCTTGATCCGAAGAACACGAGGATCCTTCCGCAGGCTTTGCAGGATCAGGGAGGCCATGCAGCGTAGGTTAGCTGAGGCATTCGGTCCGGAGTCTTCTGGGTCACTGAGGATGACATGATCGCCAGCCACCTCCTCCCAGCCACGTACAAGTCCACTGGTTTGTTGGGACTGTACATCATCCCTAAAAGACTGCTGCTGCTGAGTGCCAGGCTCCACCTCCATGCTCACACAATCCTCCTCCTCCTCCTCCTCCTCCTCATCCTCTTCCTGTGTGATGGGTGGGACAGAAGGAACACTGTCCGGATAAAGGGGGCCTTGAGAGGCAAGGAAGTCCTCCTCTTCCTGCCTCTGTTCTGCCTCAAGTGCCCTGTCCATTATCCCACGCAGCGTATGCTCCAACAGGTGGACAAGAGGGACAGTGTCACTGATGCATGCACTGTCACTGCTCACCATCCTCGTGGCCTCCTCAAATGGTGAGAGGACAGTGCATGCATCCCTGATCATGCTCCACTGACGTGGGGAAAAAAAACCAAGCTCCCCTGACCCTGTCCTGGTGCCGTAGTCGCAAAGGTACTCATTGATGGCCCTCTGCTGCGTGTGCAGTCGCTGCAGCATGGCCAACGTTGAGTTCCACCTGGTGGGCATGTCACATATTAGGCGGTTCTTGGGCAGGTTCAGCTCCTTTTGCAGCTCAGTCAGCCGAGCACTGGCATTATAAGATCGGCGGAAATGCACACAGACTTTCCTGGCCTGCCTCAGGACATCCTGTAAGCCTGGGAACCTGCCCAAGAACCGCTGCACCACCAGGTTGAGGACGTGAGCCATGCAGGGCACATGGGTGAGCTGCCCCTGTCGCAGGGCGGAGAGGAGGTTGGTGCCATTGTCAGAAACGACCATTCCTGGCTTAAGCTGACGTGGCGTCAACCACCTCTCGGCCTGCCCCTGCAGAGCTGCCAGAACCTCTGGCCCAGTGTGGCTCCTGTCCCCCAAACACACCAGCGCAAGCACGGCATGGCATCTTTTTGCCTGCGTACTTGCGTAGCCCCTTGTACGCCTACGGAGCACCGCTGGTTCCAAGGACAGAGCACTGGAGGAAGAAGAAGAGGAGGGGGTGGAGGAGAGAGGTGTGTCACAACCAGTAGCAGTAGTAGCGTTTTGGAGGCGTGGTGGCGGAACAACCTCCAACACTACTGCACCTTGTCCTGCATCCCTCCCAGCTGCCAATAGAGTGACCCAATGGGCCGTGAAAGATAGGTACCGTCCCTGTCCATGCCTGCTGGACCATGAGTCAGCGGTAATATGCACCTTACCGCTGACCGCCCTGTCCAGCGAGGCATGGACATTGCCTTCCACATGCCGGTAGAGAGACGGAATCGCCTTCCGTGAGAAAAAGTGGCGTTTGGGAACCTGCCACTGAGGAACCGCACATTGAACAAACTCACGGAAGGGGGCGGAGTCTACCAACTGAAAAGGCAGCAGTTGAAGTGCTAGCAATTTAGCCAAGCTAGCATTCAACCGCTGGGCATGTGGATGGCTGGGAGTGTACTTCTTTCTACGGTCCAGCAGCTGGGGCAGGGAAATTTGCCTGCTGCAATCGGACGTCGGTGTACTGCAAGTACTTGGTTGTGACACACCTAATTCTACACCTTCAGTCCTCTCAGAGCAGCTTTCAGAGAGGACTGAAGGTGTAGTGGGGATGGAGATCCCAGCTGATGAGGAGCAAGGAGAGGTCCGCTTAGTTCTTTGGTGTGGGTCTTTTATGTGTGCCTGCCAACGAGCTGCATGGCAGGTCGACATATGTCTGGTCATGCTTGTGGTGCCCAAGCGGCTGATGTTTTGGCCACGCGAGATACGCTTGAGACAAATATTGCAAATAGCAGTGGTGCGATCTGATGCACTCGTCTCAAAAAAGGCCCACACCAAAGAACTTTTCTGATAACGTGCAGAGGCAGCGCCCTGCACAGGCGGAGCTCTGCGGTGTTGTACAGTTGCTGTGCTGGCCTCTACCTGGCCTCCAGGGGGCATCCTGCCTCGTTGGACATGTGACGCCGCATCCTCGTCCTCCTCGTCCTCCTCGTCCTCCTCCTCGTCCTCCTCCTCATCCTCTCTCCCTTCAGGCACCCACGTGGAGTCAGTGACCTCATCATCCCCTCCCTCTTCACCACTAGAGCAAACCTGGCAGTAAGCTGCAGCTGGTGGAACAGTACTGCCAGATTCCTCAAGCTGGGTATCATCATCCGAGCCTTCGAATCGTTGGGCATCCTCCTGGAGCATGTACCCAACACTGTGCTCAAAGAGTTCGGGGGACTGCTCAGGAGGACATGGTGGGTCTAGGTAAGGGGTGGCTGATGATGCCATTGAGTACGCGTTGCTCTGCCAGTACCCTGAGCCTGGGTGAGAGAGGATGAGGAGGGCTTGGTCATCCATTCTACCAAGCCTTCAGCATGATGCGGCTCCACATGTCCAGCTGCCGAAAACAAAGACGCGCGTGTCCCATGGCCACGTGCTGATGACGATGCACGACCACGTCCACGGCCACGTCCACTAGAAACAGAGCCTGCCTGCCCTGTGTTCTTGGCTCTGCACGCTCTGCCTCCCCTTGGCGGTCTTCCAGCCATTGTAGTCGGTAGTCCTGTGGGTGCTGCTGAGAAGAATATATAGGAGCTCTGTGTGATGCCACTAACACACTAGAAGTCCTATGGGTGCTTCTGCAAAGAAAATATAGGAGCTCTGTGTGATGCCACTAACACACTACAAGTCCTATGGGTGCTTCTGCAAAGAAAATAGAGGATCTCTGTGTGATGGGACTAACACACTTCAAGTCCTATAGGTGCTTCTGGGAACAAAATATAGGATCTCTGTGTGATGGGACTAACACACTTCAAGTCCTATAGGTGCTTCTGGGAACAAAATATATGATCTCTGTGTGATGGGACTAACACACTTCAAGTCCTATGGGTGCTTCTGGGAAGAAAATATAGGTCTGTGTGATGGGACTAACACACTTCAAGTCCTATAGGTGCCTCTGGGAACAAAATATATGATCTCTGTGTGATGGGACTAACACACTTCAAGTCCTATAGGTGCCTCTGGGAACAAAATATATGATCTCTGTGTGATGGGACTAACACACTTCAAGTCCTATAGGTGCTTCTGGGAAGAAACTATAGGTCTGTGTGATGGGACTAACACACTTCAAGTCCTATAGGTGCCTCTGGGAACAAAATATATGATCTCTGTGTGATGGGACTAACACACTACAAGTCCTATAGGTGCCTCTGGGAAGAAAATATAGGTCTGTGTGATGGGACTAACACACTTCAAGTCCTATAGGTGCTTCTGGGAACAAAATATATGATCTCTGTGTGATGGGACTAACACACTTCAAGTCCTATAGGTGCTTCTGGGAACAAAATATATGATCTCTGTGTGATGGGACTAACACACTTCAAGTCCTATAGGTGCTTCTGGGAAGAAAATATAGGTCTGTGTGATGGGACTAACACACTTCAAGTCCTATAGGTGCTTCTGGGAACAAAATATATGATCTCTGTGTGATGGGACTAACACACTACAAGTCCTATAGGTGCCTCTGGGAAGAAAATATAGGTCTGTGTGATGGGACTAACACACTTCAAGTCCTATAGGTGCTTCTGGGAACAAAATATATGATCTCTGTGTGATGGGACTAACACACTTCAAGTCCTATAGGTGCTTCTGGGAAGAAAATATAGGTCTGTGTGATGGGACTAACACACTTCAAGTCCTATAGGTGCCCCTGGGAACAAAATATATGATCTCTGTGTGATGGGACTAACACACTTCAAGTCCTATAGGTGCTTCTGGGAAGAAAATATAGGTCTGTGTGATGGGACTAACACACTTCAAGTTCTATAGGTGCCTCTGGGAACAAAATATATGATCTCTGTGTGATGGGACTAACACACTTCAAGTCCTATAGGTGCTTCTGGGAAGAAAATATAGGTCTGTGTGATGGGACTAACACACTTCAAGTCCTATAGGTGCCTCTGGGAACAAAATATATGATCTCTGTGTGATGGGACTAACACACTTCAAGTCCTATAGGTGCTTCTGGGAAGAAACTATAGGTCTGTGTGATGGGACTAACACACTTCAAGTCCTATAGGTGCCTCTGGGAACAAAATATATGATCTCTGTGTGATGGGACTAACACACTACAAGTCCTATAGGTGCTTCTGGGAAGAAAATGTAGGTCTGTGTGATGGGACTAACACACTTCAAGTCCTATAGGTGCCTCTGGGAAGAAAATATAGGTCTGTGTGATGGGACTAACACACTTCAAGTCCTATAGGTGCTTCTGGGAACAAAATATATATGATCTCTGTGTGATGGGACTAACACACTTCAAGTCCTATAGGTGCTTCTGGGAACAAAATATATGATCTCTGTGTGTGTGATGGGACTAACACACTTCAAGTCCTATAGGTGCTTCTGGGAACAAAATATATGATCTCTGTGTGATGGGACTAACACACTACAAGTCCTATAGGTGCCTCTGGGAAGAAAATATAGGTCTGTGTGATGGGACTAACACACTTCAAGTCCTATAGGTGCTTCTGGGAACAAAATATATGATCTCTGTGTGATGGGACTAACACACTTCAAGTCCTATAGGTGCTTCTGGGAAGAAAATATAGGTCTGTGTGATGGGACTAACACACTTCAAGTCCTATAGGTGCCTCTGGGAACAAAATATATGATCTCTGTGTGATGGGACTAACACACTTCAAGTCCTATAGGTGCTTCTGGGAAGAAAATATAGGTCTGTGTGATGGGACTAACACACTTCAAGTCCTATAGGTGCCTCTGGGAACAGAATATATGATCTCTGTGTGATGGGACTAACACACTTCAAGTCCTATAGGTGCTTCTGGGAAGAAAATATAGGTCTGTGTGATGGGACTAACACACTTCAAGTCCTATAGGTGCCTCTGGGAACAAAATATATGATCTCTGTGTGATGGGACTAACACACTTCAAGTCCTATAGGTGCTTCTGGGAAGAAACTATAGGTCTGTGTGATGGGACTAACACACTTCAAGTCCTATAGGTGCCTCTGGGAACAAAATATATGATCTCTGTGTGATGGGACTAACACACTACAAGTCCTATAGGTGCTTCTGGGAAGAAAATGTAGGTCTGTGTGATGGGACTAACACACTTCAAGTCCTATAGGTGCCTCTGGGAACAAAATATATGATCTCTGTGTGATGGGACTAACACACTTCAAGTCCTATAGGTGCTTCTGGGAAGAAAATATAGGTCTGTGTGATGGGACTAACACACTTCAAGTCCTATAGGTGCCTCTGGGAACAAAATATATGATCTCTGTGTGATGGGACTAACACACTTCAAGTCCTATAGGTGCTTCTGGGAAGAAAATATAGGTCTGTGTGATGGGACTAACACACTTCAAGTCCTATAGGTGCCTCTGGGAACAACATATATGATCTCTGTGTGATGGGACTAACACACTACAAGTCCTATAGGTGCTTCTGGGAAGAAAATATAGGTCTGTGTGATGGGACTAACACACTTCAAGTCCTATAGGTGCTTCTGGGATCAAAATATATGATCTCTGTGTGATGGGACTAACACACTTCAAGTCCTATAGGTGCTTCTGGGAAGAAAATATAGGTCTGTGTGATGGGACTAATACACTTCAAGTCCTATAGGTGCCTCTGGGAACAAAATATATGATCTCTGTGTGATGGGACTAACACACTACAAGTCCTATAGGTGCCTCTGGGAAGAAAATATAGGTCTGTGTGATGGGACTAACACACTTCAAGTCCTATAGGTGCTTCTGGGAACAAAATATATGATCTCTGTGTGATGGGACTAACACACTTCAAGTCCTATAGGTGCTTCTGGGAAGAAAATTTAGGTCTGTGTGATGGGACTAACACACTTCAAGTCCTATAGGTGCCTCTGGGAACAAAATATATGATCTCTGTGTGATGGGACTAACACACTTCAAGTCCTATAGGTGCTTCTGGGAAGAAAATATAGGTCTGTGTGATGTGACTAACACACTTCAAGTCCTATAGGTGCTTCTGGGAAGAAACTATAGGTCTGTGTGATGGGACTAACACACTTCAAGTCCTATAGGTGCCTCTGGGAACAAAATATATGATCTCTGTGTGATGGGACTAACACACTACAAGTCCTATAGGTGCTTCTGGGAAGAAAATGTAGGTCTGTGTGATGGGACTAACACACTTCAAGTCCTATAGGTGCCTCTGGGAACAAAATATATGATCTCTGTGTGATGGGACTAACACACTTCAAGTCCTATAGGTGCTTCTGGGAAGTAAATATAGGTCTGCGTGATGGGACTAACACACTTCAAGTCCTATAGGTGCCTCTGGGAACAAAATATATGATCTCTGTGTGATGGGACTAACACACTTCAAGTCCTATAGGTGCTTCTGGGAAGAAAATATAGGTCTGTGTGATGGGACTAACACACTTCAAGTCCTATAGGTGCCTCTGGGAACAAAATATATGATCTCTGTGTGATGGGACTAACACACTACGAGTCCTATAGGTGCTTCTGGGAAGAAAATATAGGTCTGTGTGATGGGACTAACACACTTCAAGTCCTATAGGTGCTTCTGGGATTAAAATATATGATCTCTGTGTGATGGGACTAACACACTTCAAGTCCTATAGGTGCTTCTGGGAAGAAAATATAGGTCTGTGTGATGGGACTAACACACTTCAAGTCCTATAGGTGCTTCTGGGAACAAAATATAGGAGCTCTGCCTGCCTGCCACGAACACACTACAAGTCCTATAGGTGCTTCTGGGAACAAAATATAGGAGCTCTGCCTGCCTGCCACGAACACACTACAAGTCCTATAGGTGCTTCTGGGAACAAAATATAGGAGCTCTGTTTGCTGCCACTGCCTGCCAGTGCCTGCCTGCCACGAACACACTACAAGCCCCTCTTTCTAAATCAATCTTTCTAAATGAATCTATCTAACTCAATCTCTCTAAGTAAATCTCTCTAACTAAATCTAGCAGAGTGACACAGAACGATCCTGCTCTATCTACGCCGGAACAGCATGTGACCGGCGCCGACGGCGTGGCGGCCTTTTATAAGAGGGGGGCGTGTACTAAAGCCCCTGAGCTGTAATTGGCTACAGGCGTCCTGCCTGTAGCCAATTATGGCTCTTCGAGTTTCCGGCGCTGTGATTGGCCAAGCATGCGGGGTCACAGTGCATGCTTGGCCAATCATCAGCCAGCAATGCACTGCGCCGGCCGCGCCGGCCGCAATGCATTGCGGGGCCGCTCGCATCACACGAACGTGATGCGAGCGGCCAAAATAGTTCTGGGCTCGCCGAGCGAGCGAACACCCGGTGCTCGATGCGAACATGGGTTCGCATCGAGCACCGGGCCCATCCCTAATCTTGACAGAGAAGTCAGGGAAAGGGACCAGTGGGGGAGGAAATATTATGAGCTCGGTTTTGGATAGAGTGAGGTTGAGGAAATGGTGTGACATCCAGACTTATATACTGTATGTCTGTTAGTAAATTTGTGATTCATAAGAAGACTGATGGAGTGAGCTGAAGGGTAGAGAGATAGTTGGATGTCATCAGCATAGAAATTATATTGAAAGCCATGGGAGGCTATCAGCTGACCCAGGGAGGAGGTGTATTAAACCCAGAAAGCAAACCTTTATTATATTGCAGCTTACCAACCCTTATGCCGCGTACACACGAGCGGTTTTGCCGTCGGAATAAACTCTGGAGGTTTCTCCAACGAAATTGTGCTCAATCGGTCTTGCCTACACACGATCACACCAAAGTCCGACCGTCTAGAACGCGGTGGCATACAACACGTATGACGGGACTAGCAAAAGGAAGTCCAATAGCCAGTAGCCAATAGCTTCCGTCTCGTACTTGCTTCAGAGCATGCATTGTTTTTGGTCCGTCGGAACAGCATACAGACAAGTGGTTTTCCCGATAGGCATTGGTTCCGTTAAAAAATTTTAGAACATGCTCTCTTTTTAGGTCCATCAGAATTTTTGACGTATAAAGTCCGATGGGGCATACACACGGTCGGAATATACGCTGAAAAGCTCCCGTCTGTCTTTTTCTGTCGGAAATTCCGCTCGTGTATACAGGGCATTAGATATTATGGCTGTATTCGTTTTCTTTTTTTTATTTCCACATAGTGATCCTGCCAGTAAATCTGTTTTTCAGCAGAATAAGCAATCCTGCAGATGTAGCAGTTAAAAAGTTGAGACAAAACATTTAACACTGACAAGGGTGCTTACATTGGTCAGCTTTTATTAATTCAAAATCTTTTTGCTGTACCTGCTTATGAAGTGTTAGCTGGAGCTGGAACATAAATAAATACATTTTATGTTCGTTTTTTTACATATACCTAGTGCAGACAGGTCGGACGGGTAACACATTAACCTTTCAATTTATTGTTCGTTCGGCAGAAAATTTCCAAACTTGTTCTTCGTTTTTTTTGGCTCAAAAACATCCAAACGATTATCGATTTTGTGTCCATTAACTGGCCAAAAAAAAAACGAACGAACGGTCTAATGATCGAATTTTCGGCCGATTTTTCATATAGTGTATGGCCAGCATTAGATACTCTAATAAACTAAAATAAAGCGATCGCGGCCGAATGTTCATTTTTTCGAAATTGGGTTCGGACGATTTTTCATATAGTGTATGGCCAGCTTAAATCTGCTAGTACACTTCCCTGCCCCCGATGATGTCCAAAAGGTGACTCTGTTGCCCCTTCATCCAGAGTGGAGGCACCCTAATACAGGAGGCGTGTTACTGGTCAGGTTATCAGGTGAAAACAGAGCAAAAAAAGTCTATATAAAAAATAAAAATTGCAGCCACCACATCTAAGGGTTGCTAAGCTGCAATATATACATTTTTTGGTTTGGGGTTTAATACTGCTTTAAGCAGATATAACCAACACAAATGAATGAAGCGTGAAGTGTTACTAAATGTGTTTTCGTAATATAAGCAGTGCAAGTACCTGAATGTGACCCGGTTATCAGCCTTTTTCAGTCCCTGTACAGCAGGGCTGGAGTGTGAGAGGAGGAAGCAGCAGTATAATGCCTCGTTCACGCAGGCATACTTAAAGGGGTTGTAAAGTCTCATTCTATGCATTAAGGTGAAAAACCTTCTCTGCTGCAGCTACCGTGACCTTTTTTGTTACCTGAGCCGATCCATTCCAGCGCCGTGCAGGAGCCCAGCGACTCCAGCCACTGTCTCCGTCCTCATTGGATAGATTGATAGCAGCGGGAGCCATTGGCTCCCACTACTGTCAATAAATCCAGTGTCACAGGAGCAGGGCTGGACTGCCGCAGCAGGACTCGGGAGCACGTCAGAACGAGTGCCCCCCATGGAAAGCGGCTCTCTGTGGGGGCACCCAATGAAGAGGAGGGGCCAGGAGTGCTGCTGTAGTGCCCCAGAAGAAGAGGATTGGAGCTACTCTGTGCAAAACCAATGCACAGAGCGGGTAAGTATAACATGTTGTTTGTTATTTTAAAAAAATAACAACCAAACTTTACAATCACTTTAACCACTTCAATACCAGGCATTTTCATAGGACGTCCACCTGGAACAGTGAATGTCTGGCCCGTTCGTCATTTGACTATAGGCCGGACGGGAACTGGTTAACTGCTTCAGCCCCGGAAGATTCTACCCCCTTCCTGACCAGAGCACTTTTTGCAATTCGGCACTGCGTCACTTTAACTGAAAATTGCGCGGTCGTGCGGCGCTGCACCCAAACAAAAAATTTATGTCCTTTTTTTTTTCCCCACAAATAGAGCTTTCTTTTGGTGGTATTTGATCACCCCTGCTGTTTTTATTTTTTGCGCTATAAACAAAAAAAGACAGACAAATTAATAATAAAAATATATATATTTTTTACTTTCTGCTATAAAACATATTAAATAATAATAAAAAAATAATCTAAATTTCTTCATCAATTTAGGCCAATTTGTGTTCTTCTACATTTAGTAAAAATAAAAACCAAAAAGCTTATAATGATTGGTTTGCGCAAAAGTTATAGTGTCTAGAAACTATGGGATAGACTTATGGACTTTTTATTTATTTGTTGGAGGCGATGAGCAATTTTTAGCAGATATTGCACAATAAGTGACACTTTTTGGGGACCAATAACACCAATACAGTGGATTAGGGAATCCTCCCGCTATAGTATTGTAACAGCAGAGGAACTTTCCTGCATCAGAATTCACTGATCAGTGCTGCCGGCGCTGATTGAGTGGGGAAAAGCTAACAGGGCAGCTGTATAGAAGTTAATCATGGGAACGACTTCTGTACAACCTCCTCGCCCATACATGGATCGAAATTTGGCCAGTTAAGCAGGTAATTTAAATTCATGTATGGCTGGCTTAGGAAGATTTTCAATGGTCTCCTGTAAGTTCAGTCTATAGCAGTGGCGGCTGGCGTTTTTTTGGGGGGGGGGGGGGGGGGCGGCAAATAACCAACCCCCTCTCTGCCGGTCGGTCCTGCACTTACCACACCTAGGTGGCGGCTCCAGTGTCCGCTACTCCAGCACGACAAACCTGATCTAGGTGGTGGGCGGCGGGCAGCAGCTCCAGTGTCCATCTCCAGCATGGCGGCTTTCGCTGTGCGTCTCCTCCTAGGCGCCCAACAGGATTACCTGACGTTTCGGCCAATCGGGAAATGGGTCTCACAACCTGCTTCCTATTTGGCGGGGAGGAAGCGATTTAGTGTCAAAATAGCGGATTTTCATGCTCTATTGTCACACAACTTGGTGGGATTGGGGTGCAGGAGCCCACCCTTTTTTGAAGCCTATTAGAGCCTCTGGCTCTAATCACAGGCTTCAAAAAGCACACCCCCTCCCCCATCCCCATTGGAATCCATAGTCCGGCGGCCTATATGTAGATTAGGGGGCCAGAGGCATGGATAGGGGGGGCGGCCCGCCAATGGTCTATACGTTCTTTTGACATGAAGACATGGTGCCACTACCATATATTCCTAAACCATGCTATCTCCTTATATGAAACCATTAAGGCCTCTTTCACATGTGCGGATCCCGGGACGATCCGTTTTTGGACATCCGCTTGCTCAGCGGGGATCGCTGCATTGATCCCCACTGAGCCGGCGGATGACTAGACCGTCTCTGCACACTGTGCAGAAATGGACCAGTCAGATCTCCGCTTTCCTCTATGGGGGGGGAGCAGATGAAAACAGACCGATGGAAAAAATAGGGTTTTCCTCCGTCATGAAAAACGGAGCTTAGCGGAGACGGATGATCAGCCGCTAACGTCTGCTATCCCATAGAGATGCATTGATGTCCGTTTTAATCCGTACACGGATGGATGATAAAACGGACGAACGGTCCACACGTGTGAAAGGGCCCTTAGAATTCTATGACCATCAGTGTCATGTTGCATTGTCGATTCCTTTAAATACAGGATTTTTAGAAGGTTTTCAACTATACCAACTCAATGAAACCATTTGAAATGTTTTAATGTTTTTGAAATGTATACAAAAAGGCACTTTGCAATAAAATCCAACGCTTCAAAATACATATCGGATTCATGGGTATTTCTTCGTTAGAAAGCATTCACCACTTCAAACTTTCTGAAATGTTTACAAGGCACGAGGTAAAAATATCTTTGGTCTGTAAAGAAAGTCTTCAAAAAAAAAGAATATATGTATTTAAAAAGATACACACTGGCAGTGACTCGTCATGCTATTTATAACGGTGTTAAATTGCCCTTAAAGGATCAGTCCACCCTAACACTAAAATCTCTACATCCACAATCTAACACTAACCTAACACTAGCCCTGTAAAGAAGAAATCAGTAAACATACCTTTTTTGAAGCCGCTCCGGTCTGGTCTCCATTGGCGGAAGCTTTGCAGAGGACACAGCCGACAACGGCTATAAAATGAATGGGGAGTAACGGCACCCATAGAGTTACTGTCGGCTGTGTCCTCTGCACCAGCCTCCACAGCGAAGCCACAGCTGACAGCCCAGCGTGGGACAGGGTCGGATCGGCTTCAAAAAAGGTGTGTGTGTGTGTGTGTGTGTGTGTGTGTGTGTGTGTGTGTGTGTGTGTGTGTGTGTGTATATATATATATAGACTTCTTCTTTACAAGATTAGATAGGTTAGTGTTAGATCATGGATGTAGAGATTTTAGTGTTAGGGTGGACTTATACTAAGGCATTCTAAAATGCTAGACAATGTTGGTTGAAAGACCTCTTTGCCATGCCTTATGTTTGAATTATTTCCTTTTTTTTTTTTTTTAATACTATAATCTGACAATTACAATAGTAAACAGATGGCACTGAAAGGGGCAGTATTCATCTGAAGGCTTTCCTTTTTTTCCCCCCCAATAAAACTTCCTGCCAGCATATTCTTACACTGTCAGAGCTGACATAGTGGTTAAGAGATCAGACTGAATGGTCCCATTGATCACTGGGGACCCCAGTTGGCAGTGACAAATGCCACAGAGCCACCAGCTGCACTGTCAGAATGTGGTTCTCAAAAGGGAGGTTATTAAATGTATCCACAGCATGGGGCATAATGCTGGGAGAGGTTTATATATGAAGTATGGGCAGGAAGGGGTTAGACATGACTGCAGCTTGATGAATCAGTGCCAGTGTGAAAAAATCTAATGTTTAATGCCATTCTGTAAACAGGCCTACATTTGGCCCCTATTACAACACCCTGATAAAATATAGTAACTGGCCTCACTTTTCTCCTTGTATAGGAGGGTACATATTGAATAGTACTGTCACCTGAATAATGTCAAGGAGCCACATGACACCACCAAGGTGTCCGACATGAAACACTTCAATAATATTCCTAGTTCCTAGTGAATTCTCATAGAATAATGTCTGAGCACAATCATGGCTCCCGTCATTTAGTTCAGGTGACAGTTATAACACGTAACAGTCTTGAGATATGCTATGCTACATTATTTTGCATTTCCTGAGAGTGGCCACTAAAGGGCAGGACACAGGTTTTCAGTACAAGTCTGGATTGTTACTGCTCAGCAGGGCCGGGTAGGCTGTTCCAATGTAGCGGCCATGGCGGTTGACAACAATCTGCAGCTCGTACTCCTCCACCCGAACAATCTCTTTAGTGATCTTCTCCTGAGACATGAGGAACACGATGGTGTAGACAGCGAACTCAAATTCAGGACTGACTCCAATGAAGCTGCTGCCCACCGGTTTTACCATGTCCTTCCAGCTGAACTGCAGGTTCAACACTTGGTCGTCTTCATCAGGCTAATAGAAGAAAGACAAGAAAGAATAACCCAACAATGAGTACGAGGACCCTGACATAACCCTCTTATCAACTTTAAAAAGTGTCACTAAACCCACAACAGTAAAATCAGTCTGTATGTGCAGTAAAGCATGCTTGTTATATTCACTGTGGAACCTAAGGGGTTAATCCTCCGCATTGTGTAAAAAAAGGTTGTTCAATCCTGCATTCTCTGATGCTCTCCCTTCAACAGTCCCCAATCCATCTCCTGATAGAACAGAGCCTTGGAAACACTCTGCGCATACTCAGTTTGGTGTGTATTGCAAGAGAGTTTTTTTTTTTTTTTTTGCATGTGATCAGCACAGGGCCAATCAGCACCGTCAATACAGAGGGTCAGGGGTCCTGCAGACTCATAGGACAGTCAGAGGAGAATGAAAACTCCTCCTACAAGCTTTAATCAGTGCTCTGCTGGACACAGATAAAAGTCACAAGACTGCTATATACGGCTGATAAGAAAAGGTATTTAGCAGTTTATATTTACTAAAATAATTGCATTTCTATGTTATGTGTACTGTGGGAGACCAGATATAGCAAATGCAGGGTCCTGGGATAGTAACACTAAGACGAGGCCTTTTCTAGCACCTTTTGTTTATATGCAATAATCAGTATTTTTTGCTTAGAACCCCAAAACAGCGACTAATTAGCCGCTAAGATTGCTTTTACAAGAAAGCCCATTGTCAGCTCTAAAAACAATGCAGCTGCAGGCATCATCCTGGTATAACCACTCAAAATCCTGGAGCTGAAGGTGTTATTTAAGTCACAGGGGGCTTACCATTGAACAACGCAAGCCTGTTTGGCTCCTTTACTTTCCTCTGCATCTTTCTTTAGATACGGCTTCATATTTTTTGGTTAGGGGTTAGGTGTCAGGTGTAAGCAGCAATTTGGTATATATTAAATCCTGCCAGTTACATTAGCCGCTTTCTAAGGTCTTCCTCTCTCCCTGCTTCTAACGGTTTGCAACATTTCAGAGATTTCTGCTGCCTTCCTAGTCTAGGGAAAGATTGCTGATATCGCACATTTAATGACCAGCAGTTCTTTGCTGGAGCTGGGCTGTCTTCACAATGCTTAGCTCAGCCATTACATGGAGAAGGTAGATCCAGTGTATGTCCAAGGATTACCCAAACTTACCCCTCCACCCCCATCAATCATGTCCCAGCATTATTTTCTACATCGATTTTGTTCTTTTTTACCTTTAGCAAGAAGATTTTTTTTATTTCTCCCCATGTCCTCATCACCAGGTGTGTACAATTCTAGCAGGGACAGCTGCTGTTAGCTCAGTTTCAATTGAAATTTGCATGCCTCCAGAACTACATTTCCCAAGAGCTCCCAGATGCCCTTTCCCTGCATACAGTGTGTGGGAAGGCTCTTAGGAGTTAAGGCAGCAGTATTACTGGGAAAGGAATCAATGTATGCATGTGGGGTTGTACATAAAAAAGGTAGAGGAAAGGTGGAGAACATTGCTTGGGATTTCACAGCGGAAGTGTTGTCAGCTGACTACAGGAAGTAAGAAGCTCACTGGATTTCTGGCAGATCACCAGGTATTTTCCTGTACTGCATTTTAAAGGACTAAACCATGGGGAAAGCTGTGTCTATTGTGTCCATGTGCTGCATTTTATTTTAGTTGGGGCCCCACATCCACACACAGATTTACTTTCCTGCAGCCACAGGTTGCAGGAAAGAAACTAGCTAAATTCCACCATCAACACAGACAGTGTTGACAGGGGGATTCCCTCCTGCCAAACCATTGTGATCTCCCGGCAGGAGAAGCAGTCCCCACCAAGAAAACACAGGGCACATTATTACCGCACACCCATTGGTTGCTAGAGGTTACTGCACATTATTACCGCACACCCATTGGTTGCTAGAGGTTACCGCACATTATTACCGCACACCCATTGGTTGCTAGAGGTTACCGCACATTATTACCACATACCCATTGGTTGCTAGAGGTTACTGCACATTATTACCACACACCCATTTTGCTCAGATGTACAGGTTAATCCAACAAACACTAACACCTAATCCCATTATAATAATAATAAAAAAAAAAAGTCATACTGGTTCAACTTGTGTCACACATACCATAAAAATCTGGTCCCCCTTTTTCTTATTCTTACCCGGTTTTTGTGCTGTCGGGCCACAAAGCCCTTGTAGTCTATGTTGTTTCTCTTCTCCTGCAGATAGAACTGAACCCAGTTGTGAAGACCCATGATTTCCTGACCTCGCTTCGACTCGCCCACAAACACATGTTCAAACCCGCAAGAGTCGTTTCTGCAGGAAACGTAAAAAGCTATATTTGAAATTCCTGGTAAAAAGTGAATTTATAGGCTATATTCTGATAACATAATGTTTACATACTACATACGTTTTTAAAGTTAATAAAAAACAGTTAAAGATATACCCTTTATGTTTTTTTTTTTTTACACACATTCTTTTACATTTTTGTTAGTGCTTTTAAATCTACAGGTTTACAAATAAACAGGGTGCTTTCTTACAATGCAAGTTTATGAATCAGAGTCACTGAATACAACGTGTGCCCTGTGCAGTTTATAGCTAATCTTTATAGAGGTAATGTGACCACAACAAGAGCTCCCTCTAGTGGATTAACTACATATCTCTATATTCAGTACAGTACAAAAAAAAGGGGTAAAGAGGGTTCTGAAAATGTCGTATAGAGTCATGTGTCATATCAACAATAACCCCGAATGTGTGCTTACTCAAAATACACTGGGGGAGATTTACTAACATAATAACCAATCAATTTCTAGGTTTTATTGTCAAAGCTTAATTGAACAAGCGGAAGTTAGAAGCCGATTGGTTATTATGCACAGAAGCACCAGATTCTGTGTGCACCAGTTTTAGTAAATCTCCCCCACTGTGTAACTTTAATTATATACACTTGTGTCTTGTTCATTATAGTAAACCTGTACTGAGGATGTATTTGCAATATTGTATGTATATGTAAAAATTGTATTGGTAGCATTTTTACATATCACAATTCTCCGATATTAAAAGAGAAGTGTGGGATTTGCTTTTTTTTTTAAAAACCATACTTGCCAGGGGCGTGGCCTGGACGGCATGGAGTGAGGAGTGCTGAGTGGGAGCTCCGCTTGCCCGAGATCCGATTTTGACTATCCTGTGGCTAAATATCCTGCTAAGATACAAATTCTGAGGCTGATCGTTCTCCTCATCACCTGGGGATCATGTCGCCACCAAAAGCGGCCAAAGACACGGCCGCAAAGCTGGCCAAGTACCGCCACGCGGGGAAAGAGGCCTCGGGGGAAGATGGCGCCGAGTCATCCTCGGCGGGAGACACAGCGGCGGAAGACACGGCACGTGTGCTAGAAGCTATCTCCGACTGCAAAAGTACCCTGACAGGCAAAATCGAGGAGATAAAAGTGGATGTGTCGCTGATTCGCCAAGACCTCCAAAAGCTACGAGACCGGGTCTCGGAGACGGAGCACCGCATTAGCAGGGTGGAGGACGAATTGCCGCCATTACAGACAACACCCGAACGGCTCCAACACCAGCTAAACATGGTCTTGGTGAAGCAAGACGACGTCGAGAATCGCCTGCGCAGATGTAATCTGCGATTCGTGGCACTGCCGGAGGGCTCGGAGGGCCCGGACCCCCCCACGTTTCTAGAAAACTTGCTGATCACAACTTTTGGCCGGGCTGAATTCTCCACGTCGTTTGTGGTGGAGCGGGCGCACAGATTGGCATCCAAGCCCCCACCCCAAGGGGCACCTCCGAGAACCTTCATAGCTAAGCTATTGAACTTCCGCGACAGAGACCCGGTTCTCCGCCTCACGAGATTGAAGGGGAACATACCGTTCCACAACGTAGAAGTCAGAGTATTTCCAGATTTCTCCGCCGAAGTGCAAAAGAAAAGAGCGCAGTTCACCGAAGCCAAACGCCAGCTGCGGATTCGACACTACGCATACGCCATGCTTTTCCCGGCGAGACTCCGAGTGGCGGGAGAAGACCGGGCGCACTTTTTTGATACACCGGAGGCAGTGATGGCATGGCTGGAGACCCAAGCAGCCCCTGGTAATGCCCCGCAACGAGAACGGCGAGCCCCCTGACCTGAGCGTGATGTGTGAAGCCCGTTGCAGAAGACCACCCGAGGGACTTGAGGCTAAACTCCTCAAGAGCCTGAATCAGGTACTGTGATGTGCTTAATGCTGCCCTTACCCCCCCGAGTCCCCCGGGATAAGCGATACACCTTCTACCTTCCGAAGCTCCGGGGGCTGACGAATCCCGCTCCCAAACTGTTTGTTAGACAACCTCCTACGGCCATGTCCTTTCATCTGTATAACCGAGCACCCTTCCCTCAGAGCGGTAAGGGAGAAATGATGGCCCCTTTGTCCCCACTTTATCATTTTCCTTATTTCTCTTCGTTTTGTCCTACTCTTCCCAGGATAATGTCCCATCCGTGTCTTTCCCAAAGTTGCCTTCATCGCTGCCGAGTTTAACGGCGTTGTTCTGGGGGCAGCTACAGGAACTTGAACAGCCCGGAACTGTCAGCAATGGCCCTGAACTCCTATAAGATACGGCAAGCACCCACCAGGTATGAAACCCGGGACTTGGACATGGGTTCTATCCTGCTTGATATTTGTTGAACTTCCCCCTGAATATTTTAACATTGTCCTTCAACCGGGGATCTCACCCCTCACAACATGGCAAGTTTGCCAGAGAACAATCGTCCCCCTAGCTGCGGGAGTCCCCGCGGATTCCCGCTATACAATTGGCCGTAATGGCGGCTGCCAGGAGACACAAGCAAGGTTTCCCCGGTCTAGTCGGATTGAACTTGTTGCATCACCCAATGGTTCAGCGGGTGGTTCATCCGAACAGACCGGCGTACAGGTTTGTAGCTATGTTAAGCTACCAAGTTTATATGTTACTGATTTACTATGCAATGATGGAAAGAGCAACACAGACAGATGTGAATTGATGCACTATTTTTTTTCAGAAACCAGAGCCTGGCGTAAGCATGAGATGCTGGAGCTCTGGGGTGTTGGAATATTTTTGTTTGTATCCTGTCCCTCTCGCTCTGGGCCCCGTGGGCGGGGCCGCGGCCCTCCCCTGCAGGCGGGGGGGGGGGGGGGGGGGGGTCGCGGTGCCGCCGCGCTGGCCCGGGGGACACGAGAACATATAAGTAGATGCAATGCCTGCAATTAAATGTATTACTTGGAATGTGCGGGGGGTGAGGGCTAAGCCTAAAAGAACAGCAGTGATATCATACTTGAAGGCACAACGCGCAGATGTCATGGTGTTAGTCGAAACGCACCTTACAGGACAACTGATGTTGTCCCTCAAAAAACCCTGGGTGGGGTGGGTGTACCAAGCCCCATACACAGCTAACTCCAGGGGAGTCGCGATCATTATAGCCAAGACGGCAAAGTTTGTTATGCTGGCTATTAAATCAGATCCACAGGGGCGTTACTTATTCTTACATGGCAAAATTAATGGCTTAGAAATCCTCCTCCTGGCAATCTATATTCCCCCACCGTTCCAATTTAACGTTCTAATGGAAGGACTGTCCTTCATGTCCCAACACCCTACTGTGCCTGCGATGTGTTCGTGTACTCAAGCTGAAACGAACTTGGGTTCTGCAGCAGGACAATGATCCTAAACACACCAGCAAGTCCACCACCGAATGGCTGAAGAAAAACAAAATGAAGACTTTGGAGTGGCCTAGCCAAAGTCCTGACCTGAATCCTATTGAGATGTTGTGGTATGACCTTAAAAAGGCCGTTCATGCTCGAAAACCCTCTAATGTAACTGAATTAGGACAATTCTGCAAAGATGAGTGGGCCAAAATTCCTCCAGGACGCTGTAAAAGCCTCATTGCACGTTATCGCAAACGCTTGGTTGCAGTTGTTGCTGCTAAGGGTGGCCCAACCAGTTATTAGGTTTAGGGGGCAATCACTTTTTCACACAGGGCCATGATGGTTTGGATTTTTTTTTCACCTTTTAATAATAAACACCTTCATTTACAAATTGCATTTTGTGTTTACTTGTGTTGTCCTTGACTATTGTTTAAATTGGTTTGATGTTCCGAAACACTTAAGTGTGACAAACATGCAAAGAACAGGAAATGAGGAAGGGGGCAAACACTTTTTCACACCACTGTACCTGGCGCCACCGATACCCAGACGACAAAGTGTACTCATGTTTCTCTGCATCATATAACTCGATGTCTCGTATAGACATGATTCTAGTCTCCCGCTCCCTGTTACCACAACTGGGAAAGGTGGGCTTCAGCCCCCGAGTCCTCTCGGATCATGCCCCCTACTGGGTGGAGATCGGACTGGACTCCGTTCCGACGACATACAGTTGGAAACTCAACCCATTCTGGTTATCGGTGGTGCCTGGTCTGATAGACATAGGCGAAGAATGGGAGTACTTCTTTCAGGTAAACAATGACACAGCGCCCAGGGATGTAGTCTGGGACTCTTTTAAATCACATGCTAGAATGGTATTGTCTCAGCGGATAGCCAGATACAGGAAGAATTCTACCCAAGTAGTTGGACAGGCCGAGCAGAAACTGTCCGAAATAGAAAAAAGGTTTTCCAGTGATCCAACCCCAGACAGGGCAGAAGAACGCAAACTCCAGGCCAGACTAGTTAATGGCCTGCACTTTGAGAAGGCAAAACGCAAAATATTTTATGTTAATCAACGCATTTACGAGAGTGGGGAGAAGGCGGGACGCATGTTGGCATACCTTGCCCACATGGACCACAGGCCCCCTACCGTGGTGTCACTCCAGGGAGCGGATGGTTCCCTAATCACAGACCCTGAGGGGGTAGCGGAAGAGTTCCGCTCTTTCTTCGCGTCACTATACACATCCAATGCAGACAATCCCAGGGAAGAAATTAAGGCCCTGCTGGCTGACATCGAATTACCCAGGCTCACAGAGTCTCAACTAGAGATGCTGGAGGCCCCGATCAATGTGGATGACATTACTGGGGCTCTGTCTAACCTCAACCCATCAAAAGCCCCTGGGTCTGATGGGCTTCCATTAGAATTCTATACCACATATGCGGAGGTTCTAACCCCCAAACTAAGGGAGCTCTTCTCCCACATGTTCCAAACAGGTGACTGTCCCTCCACCATGAGCGAAGCATACGTGGTCCTCATACCGAAGCCAGACAAGGATCTAGAGAAACCCGAATCCTACCGCCCAATCTCACTCCTTCAGCTGGACATAAAAATACTTGCAAAGATCCTGGCGCTGCGACTAAACAAGGTAATTTTGTCTTTGATCCACCCGGATCAGAACGGCTTTATGCCGGGTAAGAATACGGCACATAACTTAAGACGCCTCCACATGAACATGCAGGCAGAGCACTCCCAGATGGGCTCCAGAGTAGTGGTCTCATTAGACGCTGCAAAAGCATTCGACTCCGTAGAGTGGGAGTACCTCTGGGAGTGCCTGGCACGTTTTGGATTTGGTCCCAACTTCATCCGGTGGATCCGTCTCCTGTACCAAAGTCCTAGCGCCAGGATCCTTGTGAATGGGACGGTTTCAGCCCCATTCCCTCTGTCCAGGGGAACACGGCAGGGATGCCCCTTGTCCCCTTTGCTTTATGCTTTGGCCGTCGAGCCTCTTGCCTCAACTCTTAGAACCAATCCAAACATACAAGGTCTGCACTGCGGGGGAGTAACGGAGGTTACAAGCCTATATGCAGACGATATGCTACTGTACTTAACAGATGCTGGCCCCTTCCTGCAGGTAGCACTGGAGGCAATACGCAACTTCGGGCGCTATTCAGGGCTCAAGATCAACTGGGACAAGTCCCGCATCCTCCCTATTGATGTGGGAGTCCCCACACAAATAGAGGCCGCATCCCCTTTGGTCAGGGTCAGCACCATGAAATATCTAGGCATCACGATATCCCGTTCCAGTGAAGATTATGTGAAACTAAATTTAGAACCAGTCATCGCCGACATAAAACCCAAGTTGCAAACCTGGTCGAAACTGCCCCTGGGGGTCATGGGGAGAGTGAACATTATAAAAATGATAATACTCCCTAAACTGCTGTATATATTTTGGCATGCTCCAGCTTACTTGCCCCTAAAAATATTCAAATCCGTTGAGGCAATACTTAATTCATTCGTGTGGGGTAGGGCCCGTCATAAACTGGCCTGGAGGGTTCTGAAGAACCCCACAAATATGGGAGGGGTGGCCCTGCCAGACCTGGGTCTTTACTATTTGGCTGCACAGATGTCCCACCTATACCATCTTGACAAACTGGACAAAGCAAGGTGTTTATCTCTGCTATGCTCTCCACTGACTCGCGGTCACACCCACCCATTTCAAATCATATTTAAGGAACCCACGGACCCCTCACTGTTGGGGGGCCGGAGGGGACTGTTGTATACCTACTGTAAAATCTGGGAGGTAGCCAGGAAAAAGCTGAACGCCCCGCCTACTCATTCGCACACACCACTATGGGATAACCCAGGCCTGAGCGAACTGCGCTCCATACCTGACCATGTACTTTGGCTTGATAGGGGGGTAACGACTCTTTCAGACGTATACAGGGACGGCACAATCAAATCTTTCCAACAACTAAAAGAGGACTTTGACTTACCCAACCATATGCATTTCCGATTCCTCCAGCTCCGTCATGCCCTTCAAACCCAGTTTGACAATGCACCCCCTACCCTGGAACGCCTGGTTCAGGTGGATACCTTGCTGGGACATGAGCCCCAAAAGCTCATCTCCATATTATATAACGATCTTCTCCGGCCGTCGGCTGCACAGATAGCATACGGATTGAAAGAAAGATGGGTTGGAGATGTGGGGGAGCTGGAGGATGAGGAATGGGATGATGCTTTGGAGGCCAACAAGAAGATATCCACCAGACTGTCAGATCGACTTACACAGCTATTTATTATGCACAGATCCTACCTAACTCCCGCCCGTATAGCTAAATACGACCCAAATCACAATCCCTTATGCCCTAGATGTGACCACCCCCACAGCACGTTTTACCACCTACTCTGGACGTGCCCAGCTATCCATGATTTCTGGTCCCATGTGGTAAAGTTCATCCATGACGAGATGGGATCCCCCTTAACGGTATGCCCCAAACAATGCTTGCTGGGTATTTTCCCAGACCCTGACTCGGATAAATACCACAAATTGTTTTTGCAAGAATCTTTGTTTATTGCCAGACTAGTCATCGCAAGAAAATGGTTGAGACCGGACCCCCCTACAGTTCAGGAGTGGAAAGCAGCTGTTAATATGGTGCTTCCATACAAAAAAGAAATATACGTCCATAGAGGGTGCCCAGCTAAATATGGGAAAATATGGGACGCATGGCTCGAAAATGCATCATCATGTGATGAGGTGGATGTAGGACCGTGAATTCGCTAGCTGCCACTCCCTTTTTTTCTTAGGGGCACGCCCCTGGGAGGAAATAGTGGGGATAAGTAGAACAGACACCCCCTCACGATAGATAAGATACAGAATATGTATAGGGAATATACTGAATATGGCTGACTTCACAAATGTCTAGGCTGCATCCAAGAGTGTATATGAGATACCTTGCATAATGTCTACAAGTGCACTGTTCATGAAAATCCATGTATTGTATGATTTATACTTGTATATGTTGACTCTTTCAATAAAAGTTACTATTTGGAAAAAAAAAAAAAAAAAAACATACTTGCCTAGCTGGATGCTGCATCTGTCCCCCGCTGGCTCTAACACTGAGAACTGAGCGATCAAACACTGCCGATCGCTCAGTTCTCACAGCTCGGTGAGAATAAAGCTGGAAACTGTCAGTCTCCGGCTCTCTGCTCTGAACCCCCCCCCCCCCTCCACCCGCACGCGTTCACTGGAGTGTTGGCTGTGGAGGGGGGGGGGCGAGAGCGGCTTGCTTAGACTCTCAGCGGCTCACTGAGAGGCTGAGTGGGTGCCGGGCCAGGCATTCGGGCAGATTCCGACCATATGGTCGCGATCCTTCCTGAGCCTGGACTGGCTCTGTGACGCCAGCCAACAGCGGGCTTTAGACAGCTGTCTGCTGAAAACGGGTCACGGGAGTGCAGAACGAACTGCAGTTCTGTGATCCACAGGAGAAGTAAAGCCAAACGAGCTTTGGCTGTACTTCAAGGTCGTTAAGAAAAAATTACATTTACTATACCAATTATGATTTTTGTGAAGTCCACATAGTCAATAGTGAGACTATTGCAGTTAGAGGTATATACATTGTTCAGTATTGTGTATGGAATGCAGTAAATTCCGGCTCACCCTTTCCCTGGCTCCCGGCTGTACAGCTGAAACCAGATGTTGTACAGATGAGATCTGAACTCTTTTTGGCTTGGTTTTGCCAAATTCTTCTTAACCAAATATTCATGAGTAAGCTGAAAGGCCAAGAAAACAAGTTGGATTCACCTCTGCCATGGAAGAAGGCTGGACTAACAAAGAAAAATGTGCCTTGTTCTTTTACCTTCATCACCTTCGTTTCCAAAATGGCATCCAAGAAACGGTTTATTTCTGCCACTTCCTCTGCCGTGACCACTTCCGCCACTCCGGTGGACATCTCATAATTGTCCAAAAGAGAGATGAATGCTGAATGTCAAAACAAAAAAGGGAAGATTTAGCCCATAATCATCATTCGTTGATCTCAGATAGTCAATCAGGGTTCCAGTTAAAGTGAACCTGTTCAAATCATGGCAAATGGAAAGAAAAGTATAATAAAAAAATAATAAAAATAAATGATAAATAAAAAAAAATAAAAAATAAACAGAAGTTGCCAGATACAAGCAGATCACAGACCTCCACCATCAGTAATTCTACCTGGTAGGCAACTCTAACGCTTAACTAGAACAAATTTGTAAGTAACCCACACGTGGAAAAAACTGAACTCAAGGTAAACTGCTAAATATACAGATGAAATGCATATAGAGAAGTTGCGTCGACTGCCAAAGGATTTGTATTTCTGTCCATCCAATCCTAAGCTCTGCCACACAGCACAGTCCAATTTGGCAGGAAAGGAGACTTATTTTCTCCGCTGCAGTTCAGCAACCTTGCAGATCTTTTCCCTCCCCCAACCTGTGACTGGACAGTGAAATGAGAAGCAGCACAGTGATGAGCTCATCTCTCTCTCTCATTCTGCTCTCCTCGTATCAGCATGACCCTTGTTAGCACATGAGCATTGCAGCACAGCTGATACCAGGTTAAATTTAGGTCCTAACACTGCATTCACTTAAAATATACGTACATTTAAGTGGCTGTAGAGGCTCAGGGTTTTTTACCTTCATGCATTATATGCATAAAGGTTAAAAGAAACCTTCTCTGTGCAGCAGCCCCCCACCCCCTAATAATTACCTGAGCCCCATCTCGATTCAGCGATGTGCACAAGAGCATCTCCTTCCTCATTGGTTGAGACAGCAGCAGGCGCCATTGGCTCAAGCTGCTGTCAATCAGCCAATGAGGAGAAAGAGGGGGCGGGGCTGAGCCGTGGCTCTGTATGTGAATGGCCACACGGAGCAGTGGCTCAGGAGCGAGCCTTCTTGGGTGTCCCCATAGCAAGCTGCTTGCTCTGAGGGCACTTGGCAGGAGAGAGCGGCCAAGAGAGACGGTGAGGTGCCCGAGAAGAGGAGGATCCAGGCTGCTCTGTGCAAAACCACTACACAGAGCAGGTAAGTATAACAGGTTTGTTATTTAAAAAAAAAAAAAAAAAGCCAGTGTCTCGTGTCCTGATTGGCTAGCAGTGCAGCCATTGGCACCCGCTGCTGTCAATCAAATCCAATGGCACGGGCGCCGGGGCCAAGTCATACATGCTAGGATTCTGGAATTCTGGACTTGGGAGCACACTGCAAGGTAACCCCCTCGGGAGAGCGCTTCTTCTAGGGGGTTATCTGCTGTGGGGAGGAGCCACGAGAGCTGCTGGGGGACCCCAGACGAGGATTAGGAGCTACTCTGTGCAAAACGAGCTGCACAGTGGAGGTAAGTATGATGTGTTTGTTATTTAAAAAAAAAAAAAAAAACACGAACCCTTACAATCACTTGGATGTAGGATGTATTAATGATTACAGGTCTGCATTCTGCTTTCTTTTATATCTGCCCGGAGTTCAGCTTTAAGAATGTAAAATAGGTCATATAAAGAACTAAATATTAATCTTAAGGGGATATCCAAACAAATGTTGGTTTGACTGAAACATGCAGAACACCCAAAGGCACTGAACCTACCTTATGGACAAACCAAGGTCCAATCAGACAGTCCAAATGGTCAGAACATAGTAACCATCTAGCCATTCACAACTTCCATTATGCCACTTGAATATACCTGAAAGCCTACAAGAACACAGAGACTTACTGGCAAATGTTTTCCTGCTTTTCAGCTTTCCTTCATCCACATGCTGGAAGAGCGGGTAGTGGGCGCTGTCTCTGGCCTTTTTGCTCCCCACTGGTACATATCCAGCTTTCCCCTGTGGCAGTGACAGTAAAGAGATCAACAAGAATTTGTACAACAAATGTGGTTTGTATGTGTTACCTTCAGCAAACGTACCTGCAATGAGATGCGATAATCTGTACCAGGATTCATGCGATTCACATCAGCATCCCAGAGTTGGTTGAAAAATTTGGAAAGCTCATGGTTTAAACTACCCCTAGGAAGTAAAAGAGAAAGTAATAGGAGTTTGATGATGACAAGTAAACCAGGCGGATGTAACTATGACCACAAACGCCAACGCAACTCCCTCTGTCGTTCTAAATACAGAATGCAGCAGAGTGGACAACTGAGCTTCTGACATCACCAAATAGCAAATAGAAATCCTACTCTGCACTAGAACTACGCACCTAGTCCAGTACCCCCCCCCCCCCCCCCCCCCCAAGTCCAGGGACTCCTCTGCACCACCCTTCCAGTTTGGGACCTTCTGGGATGCCTCACGCAGGGAGACCTGCCTGTCCATTAGGCCCCTTTCACACTGGGGTTTTATATAATAGCCCCTGAAAAAATCCGGCCCCTTTCACTCCAGTGTGAAAGCTGGAGGGCTTTCACACTGGAGCGGTGCGCTAGCAGGGCGGTCAAAAAAGTCCTACTAGCAGCATCTTTGGAGCGGTGAAAGAGCGGTGTATTCACCTACCCTTTGAAATCAATGGGACAGCGTGGCAATACCGCTGGCAAAGCAGTTTTAACCCCTTTTCGGCCGTTAAAACCGCACCGCTAGCGTCCGAAAACCACCGCTAAAACGACGGTAAAGCAGCGCTAAATATAGCGCTGCTTTACCGCCAAAGCCGATCCCGCCCCAGTGTGAAAGGGGCCTTACACTTGATCGGGCAGCAGTGACACCCTGGGAGCAGTGGTTGACAGTGCATGTGGGGGCAGAACCCCTGGCGGCGCCCCCTAGATGCGTCACCTGGGGCAGGCACCCCCCTAGTTTCGTCCCTGGTTTACACTACAGCAGGACACCTGGGGGCTTTGGCTTTAAAGCATCTTCCCTGACCTGTTTACAACTCTGCCTGCCTTCACTGCAGCTTTACATACTATGCTCTTGAAAGCCAACTTAGTAGTCCGTTTTGGTTATATGCCTACTGTGGCCTTCTATCTGAAGCCTGCCCAGAATCAGTATCGGACGATTTATGTACATTGCTGTACGCCACGCTGTCATACATGGGGCTAACATGTGTTAAGAGAGGAAAACCGCTAGCTGCTAGCCTGTTTTAAAAAAAAAATCAAAAATTCTTATAAAGAAGGGAAGTGCTATTCTCATCTATTAGTGGCTTGCAGGACTTGACATTTTTGACATGAAATAGCTGGACTTTATAATTGGACTTTTTTTTATATATGCACTTTGGTTTATATATTAGCACAAGGCACTCTATTAGAGAATGATATATTGTTTTTTTATTTGCACATGAAAGTAATATTTGATACATTACAGGTTTGCACATGGGATTAGCACTCCCTTCCTCTTTTTTCCCCCTTTAGGGGCCAACATTAAAGGGGTTGTAAAGGTAAAAAAAATATCACCTTAATGCATTAAGGTGAAAAAATATCTGACAATGCCACCCCCCCCAGCCCCCCCGTTTTACTTACCCGACCCCTCGAAAGTCCTGCACTCGCCTCCGACATCCTCTTCGCCGCTCAGCCTGGCCGTTGATTGGCTAGAGTGGATGGGTTGAAAGCAGCGCAGCCATTGGCTCACGCTGCTGTCAATCACATCCAATGATGTGGCGCGCTGGGGGGCGGGGCCGAGTGATACAGTGAACGGCTATATCACTGGAGTGCGCCCGCAAGCACTTCTCACCATGCAGGGGGAGCTTGCATGAACGTGAGAGGTACTTGCGGGGGGGAAGCCGAGACAGCCGCCGAGGGACCCCAGAAGACCAGGTTTGTGGCCACTGGCAAAACGAGCTGCACAGGGGAGGTAAGTATAACATGTTTGTTATTTTAAAATACTGTAAATTTACTTTACAATCCCTTTAAATTGACTATATACACTTCCTTGCTGAAAAGGAAAATTTACAAATTAACCATGTAATAAAAATAATATAGAATGTAATAAAGCCGGAAAAAACAAATAAAAAAATAAAAAAAGGAAAAAAAAAAAAGCTAAAAAAGCAGAGATTTATAAAGTATTTGCTGTGTGCAGTGCGTGCCCGGGCTGGACAGACTGGCAGGCAGGGGATTACCTCCTCACAGCTCTCCAGCATTTCTATGTACTGCTCCCGGACTCGGGGCACTCTGGTGCTGAGAAACCACGACTCCGGATCCCCCATGTTTCTGAGCCAGGCTGCCGCCTGCCTGAGCTGGGCCGCAGCCTCTCACAATACCCTGGGGGAGGGCAGCAGCAGCAGTGGGGATGACAGGCCGCTGGGGATACCCAGCTAGATTTCACTCTGTTGGCTGATTGCTCCTCCCGCCATGTCAGCGGCACTGCCGATTTTGCACTGCGCCGCTCTCTTCCTGCTCCATCCCGCTACTGCTGCTAATCACGTTACCAGACAGTGCTCTGTGTCTGGAGGGCCTACGAGGCCCGAGGCGCCTCCACTTTCCTGGCCAAGACCCCGCAGCCCGCCCTGTAGCAAAGGCACCTGTCACTGACAAAGGCCCAGGCGCCAGGGCACAATTTCTATTAGCAGCTGCGGCCTGGCGCCTGGGATTTGTTGAGCCCTGCTTTACTGCATATACAGACTGATTTTACTGTTGTGGGTTTGGTAACACTTTAAATGGACTCGGGATCAAAGCTGGCTTTACCTTTCATCCTGCCATTGTGCATTTGGCTCCCCTTCTCTCCAAATTCTTATGGCTGCATCTGAATCTTCTAGAGGTCATCTAACAATGGCCAGGTTTCAGCACCAGCCTCTGTATTCTCACAGAGGGAGGACAGGGTGGCAGGAGGCCACACATTCACCCAGAGGGTCTTTGTGCAGCTTCTATATTACAAGAGGCAAATCGTGCTTAGTCAGCAAGTTGTGTACAGTAAAGCTGCTGTATAAGCTGGATTACTGCTTTAATATACAGTTCAAAAACGTGTTTCCTTTGTGTAAAAAAGTGTCATCACAGATAACCTGTGGGGCAAAATTGACTTGATCAGATTCCTTTTGTAGCCTAAAAAGGATACCATACCATACCATACCACCAAGGCTTGTTATGCAAAGAGGGTCTCCAGTCAAACAGTTAAAGTATAACTAAAAAGGCAAAACTTTTTTTTTTAGTTCTGGATAGAGTGGAGAGGGATTAGAACACCTATCAGGGAGATTCACCCTCTCTATTTGTCCTGTTTACCATTATCACTGAAAGTAAAAGAAAATCCCAAATTTTGGGCTGTCCCCAGAAAAGTATAAGAGAGGAAATCTTACAATGGGGACACTAGTTCTGGTGACCTGGGGGTCCCAATAGATTCACTCAATTTGCAGGGATTTCCTCTCACTGTCTGTTTAGCTATGGGACAGAAAGTGAAGGAAAATCTCCCCAATGGGTCACAAATGGCAAAAAACAAAGACAGGGGTTATGACCCTCCCTTATTCTATCCGAAAAAAAGTTTTGCCTATAGTTCCATTTTAACCACTTCACGCCCGCACTATAGCCGAAAGACGGATATAGCACGGGCTAAATTTGCGGGGAGGGCAGCCATGGAGCCATGACAGCTGATCATGGAACTAAACACAAGCCGGCTATCGGCTGTCAGCGTGAGGAGAGAAGAAGAGAGCCGATAACGTCACAAGACGTCAGAAGGAAGCCTATATAAGAGCTGTCAAAGTGAAAAGATAGCAGACGGCGAGAAGCCTCCCATGGAGGTGGAGTGCTATGCATTTTTGCTATTTTTAAAGGTCGGTTGGTCAGTGTAATTGAAGGATTTACATCGAAGGACACTTTTAAAAAAATTTTAGCAAAGGATGTAACTCGTGGTTTTTACGTTGACACTTTTTTTAATATGGGGGGGGGGGGGGTGGGGGAATCTAGGGGCTTTCAGATTCTGATAAGCCCCCCGCCTGCCGACCCAACAACCACAGCTCAGGGTTGTCGGGAAGCGGCCCTTGTCCCCACCAACACCCCAAATCACCCTCCCCATGTTGAGGGCAAGCGGCCTGCCAGGTTGCATGCTCAGATAAGGGTCTGGTATGGATTTTGGGGGGGGGACCCCACGCCATTTTTGAAAAAAAATTTGGTGTGGAGTTCTCCTGAAAATATATACCAGACCCGAAGGGCCTAGTATGGATTTTGAGGGGGACCCCATGCCGTTTTCTTTTCTTAATTCTGTCATAGGATTCCCATTAACCACGTCAATACACTATTATATACTCTGCACTGCACTATATTATATACTCTGCACTGCACTATATTATATACTCTGCACTGCGTTAAATACACTACACTGACTGCACACTCAATCTACTAACTACCCTGCCTAATCTCTCTCCAGTTAAGCACACTACACGGCCGCCGTTGGAAGCAGCCTTATATAGTGTGGGGCGTGGCCAAAGGCACCCTGCCTTTGGCCAATCATGGCTCTCACTGTACATTGCACTGTGATTGGCAAAAGCACACAGGTCAGGTGCATGCTTTGGCCAATCAGCAGCCTTCAATGCACTGCGATATTGATATTGACTTTGACTGTTGCAAACTGTGACAATGATAATATTAACCACTTGCCGCCCGCCCTATAGGCAAATGACGGCGGCAAAGTGGTTTCAAAATCCTGACTGGGCGTCATATGACGTCCTCAGGATTTTGAGCCGCTGCGCGTCCCCGGGGGTGCACATCGCGGCGATCGTTGTTGCGGTGTGTCAGTCTGACAGTCTGACACCCCGCAACTACGATCTCGGTAAAGAGTCTCCGACGGAAACTCTTTACCACGTGATCAGCCGTGTCATATCATGGCTGATCACAGTGTAAATAGGAAGAGCCGGTGATCGGCTTTTCCTCACTCGCGTCGGACACCACCAGACCACCAGGGATGCTCAGCACCAGGTATGCCACCCTAGACCACCAGGGATGACACAGTGCCCACAATGGATGCCAATCAGTGCCCACAATGGACATCACTGATTGGCATCCATCAGTACAATATAAAAAATACAATGCCGCCTATCAGTGCCCATCCGTGCCACCTATCAGTGCCCATCCGTGCCAATTTTTGCCACCTATCAGTGCCCATCCATGTCGCCCATCAGTGCCGCCTATCAGTGCCCATCAATGCCACCTCATCGGTGACCATCAGTGCCGCCTTATCAGTGCAGCCCCATCAGTGAAGGAGAAAACTTACTTATTTACAAAGTTTTGATACTGAAACAAAAAAAACATATTTTTTTTCAAAAATTTCGGTCTTTTTTTATTTGTTTAGCAAAAAATAAAAAAACGTAGAGGTGATCAAATACCACCAAAAGAAAGCTGATGAATAAGATATTAATTTGGGTACAGTGTTGTATGACCGCGCAATTGTCATTCAAAGTGCGACAGCGCCGAAAGCTGAAAATTGGTCTGGGCAGGAAGGTGGTTAAGTGCCTGGTATGGGGGTGGTTAAAATGTGACTTTCATGAGTTTACATTGCAGTCTATGGCACACAATTCACATGAAAGTCACATCAGAATAGTGCAGAAACCTAATTTAGGTTGCATAGATTTGAACGTCTTCCATTGACGAGATGGACTGTGACCTGTCATGCGACTTTAGATATCCAAAAGTTGCATTGCAAGTTGCACAAGTGTAAATAGAGCCTACAAAAAAAAAAAAAGAAGAAAAAAAACTGGAAGGACTGCAGAAGAGCAGAAAGATGAAAGAAAAAGAACCAGAGATCAGAGGATGATGAAGAAGGTACATCAGGTTAGTCTATGGTGAACACAGAGAAATTACAACAAAGGAGTAAAGAAGGAAAAAACATGAAACATTTAGGAAAAAAAACAAAGTACAATAGGAAATCTAGAAAGCAAAATATGGACACATCCAGAAGAAAATCACACAGCAAGAAAAAGAACTATGCCCGAAAGGACCTTTGCTGCACATAAGGTGAAATCACCTCACAGCAGACTGCTGACCCAACCAGGAAGTAGAAAGTCTGATGGGCTTATTTGTAAAAAGTTGCTGGATTGCTAATCCTATTCTTCTAAAAAAAAGGAACTGGAATTCAATGGGACCAGACAGACAGGTGGAACATCAGTATCCTCTCCATGATGACATGCTCATATTTCCAGTGCGTTCTGCAAAGAGTTAGAGTGGCTGCAACTTCTATACAGCCCTAAGCATGCTATTCACATGGGTCAAGGACCATCCTGATGTCAATGTCCCCCTCACTTAATAAAGTCATGTGGCTGCCAGGGAAAACATATCAATGTAGAACTCCTTCCCAAAGTTTTTTTCATTACTAAATTTTACATTTCATTCACACAGCCAATGACATTATTTTGTATTTATTAATAGGATTTTAAATGATATAATTCACACTGTAGGGGAGATTTACTAAAACTGGTCACACAGAATCTGGTGCAGCTGTGCTTAGTAACCATTCAGCTTCTAGGTTTCAGTTTAAAACCCGCATTTCAGTGCGGAGGCGATTTGTGCGGGTTCATGCACAGATGTCTATTAAAAATCACCCCTGAAGTTGCCAAAAGTAGTGCAGGAACTACTTTTGGAAATCAGTGCGGCGTTGCATCGATTGGGACGGTGCCGTTGCTGGCAATAGGCTGTGATTTGGCATGTTAAATTGCACCGATGTGAACTTAGCCCCCTTTCACATGTGCGGATCCGTATTCAGCCATCCGCTTGCTCAGCAGGGATCGCTCCATTGATCCCCGCTGAGCCGACGGATGACAAGTCCGTCTCTGCACACTGTGAGATCTCCGCTCTCCTCTATGGGGGGGGGGGGGAGAAATCGGATGAAAACAGACCGCCTGTCCGTTTTCATACAATCCGAGCCGCCAGACGGATGGGAAATAGGGTTTCCATCCGTCTGGATTTTGCAGAGCGCATCGGATGTCAGCAGACACCGTTCAGGTCCACTGAAAAAAAACTGACAGGCGGGTCTGAAAGGTCCGCACGTGTGAAAGGGCCCTTAATTGAACAAGCTGAAGTTAGAAGCTGATTGGATACCATGCACAGCGCCACCAGATTCTGTGTGCACCGGTTTTAGTAAACCTCCCCATTTGTGTTCAGGTAAATTCATTTTATTTGTCTTTCGAATGTGCTGCCAGGGCTAGATAGATTTTCCTCAGTCCTCCCTCCCCTAGTGATCAAACTGCAACATTGTAATTTTGTAGTAAATCACAAGGTGAGAGACTGCAGCATGGGCTGATCTGTGTTAGATGCTTGTGAACACAGCCAAGAACTGCACGGGCACCAGGATTTCCATGATCGTGTCATCTTTGAGCTGGATTTTCGTTTCCAGGTAGTAGATGGTGACCCTGGATGATGTCTGAACAAAGATGGCCCCATCCTTTTGGAAAGAAAGCAGAAGACCCTGTCAGGGGGGACTAGGGTCTCAGTGAGAAGTAAAAAACAAAAAACTTGGAAGTGTTAGGCCCCTTTCACACGGACGATCCGTTCAGGTCCGCCTGTCAGTTTTTTAGGCGGACCTGAATGGACACGCCATAGAGGTCTATTGAGGGACGTATGTCAGCGGTGACATATATAGTGTATGACATATAGTTTGGCTATACTTCTATGAATCACAGGAGTGCAGTTCGTTCTGCACTCCTGAAACCTGTTTTCAGCAGACAGCCGGTTGAACCCTGTTGTCGGCAGACGTCACAGAGCGTGTCCAGGCTTGGGAAAAATTTCAGCTATATCAAGGATATGCAATTAGCGGACCTCCAACTGTTGCAAAACTACAAGTCCCATCATGCCTCTGCGTCTGAGTGTCATGCTTGTGGCTGTCAAAGTCTTAATATGCCTCAAGGGACTTGTAGTTCTGCAACAGCTGGAGGACTGCTAATTGCATATCCCTGGGCTATATGGTCGGGATCCACCCAGATCAGTGTTGCCAACCGTCAGTATTTTTACTGGCAGCCAGTAAAAAACAGGCAATTTTCTCCTGCCAGTAAATAGAAAAGGTTGCCAGTAAAAAATATGGCTGTGACGCTTGGCCCGGAGCCAGCCAAGACCATACGAGTGCCTGGTACAGTGTGTTCGGCGGCTCTGGTGGAGGCGGTGCCTGAGCATGTCCTTTGATGTCATGGTGCAAGGGAGCCAAGCAGAGTGGCCAGAGCCTTGTGTGTGGGTCTGCTGGATGGGAGCAAGGCAGGCCAGGAGTGGGACCATCAGTGCTGTTTGGACTGGAGGGACCATCTGGGTTGGACAGAGACTGTCACTGTGACTCAGGAGGGGACGTGTCGTGTCAGTGATTTGTGATTTGTACTGCTGTGAGAGTCAATTTCATGTGTGTGCCACCCATTCTTGCCCTCCTGAGTTCTGTCCCTGAGCTACTTACTATATCGAAAAAAAAATATGTTTTTTGCCTTATTATCTACCTTAAATCACATTGCTAATTACATATTGTACTTGTTTGTAGCCTAAATAGTGAAATTTGTACTTAAAATTGTAATTTTGTAACTTTTGGAAATGCCAGTAAAAACTTGGCTGTGCCAGTAAATTTTAGGTGTTGTGTCAGTAAATTTTAATGTGTTAGGTTGGCAACACTGACCCAGATCCCTGGACCGGCACCCAGCTCAGCCTCTCAGAGAGCCGCTGAGAGCCTGAAGCAGCCCCTCCCGCCCCCTCCACAGACCAGCGCTCCAGTGATCATTGAGAACCAAGAGATCGGCAGTGTTTGATCACTCGGTCCTCGGTCTAAAGCTACTTTCACCTCTGGACGGGGGTGCGTTATCGGTAAAGTTTTAGCTGCGGTTTTCGGCCACTAGCGGGGCGCTTTTAACCCCCGCTATCGGCCGAACAAAAGGGTTAAAAGTGCCGTGTTGCTGCGCTGCCGAAGTGCTTTGCAGGCGCTTCAACAGCACTACCAATTCATTTCAATGGGCAGGGTGGTGCACTTTAAGAGTTCTGACAATACGAAGTGCGTTTCCTGTCTTTACAGCTTAGAAAACAAAGAAATCTTCAGAGAACACTAGCCGTAACCAAGTAAGAAAACTAAATAAAAACTACAAACAATGCCACAACACACATCTGTAGAGAAGACGGGAAGTGCTAGGGTGGTGTCAGGAGATCTATAAAGTAAAAAACCCTCAAAAACCACATAAAGACTGCGAAGAGCTCCGGTCATGTGACCCCCCTCCACACCGTGCAGCCATTAGGAGGGGACTCTGCGATTTACAGACAGCGGAATATGGAGAGCTGCAAGATGAAAGCCTGGGATCACCAGGGGCTGGTCTGTGTCTCATTAGAGAAGAGAAACTCCAAACAGAAAAAGACGCCACTGTGACAAAATCATAGTGCCCATACACTAGACGAAAAATCGTTCAAAAATCTGTTATTTGGGCATCGTAGTCGCTGCACTGTCTGCAGAATCAAATATATCATAGAAAGTATGAAATGTACGATAATGGATTTTCATCCGAGCCACCGGCAGTCATGGAAGAACCGGAAAGACTAGTAATGACTATAGAGTACCCGCATGGCACTTACTGAGGAAGAACGTTTTCTGGCGAGTGCCCAACACTGCACTGATCCCAGACTGTTATTTCAATAATAAATGCCATCATCTCCACCCAGTGCCGATCCTGACCTCCCTGGGGCCCTAAGCAAAATTCTGCTAAGGGGCCCTCTACTTGACCCGTGATGCTGTGAGCTATGTAAACTATTTGCCATTGCCACGCAGTCACACCTGACACTTCAGTGCTCCCAAAACAATCCTCCCTCCTTTAAACAAAACAGTCAAAGAATAAGTACAACAATATAGAACAGAATGAGGTCCCCAGAGAGCCCCCCCCTTACATCAGGGTCCCCAGAGAGCCCCCCCCTTACATCAGGGTCCCCAGAGAGCCCCCCCTTACATCAGGGTCCCCCCCCCCCTTACATCAGGGTCCCCAGAGAGCCCCCCCCTTACATCAGGGTCCCCAGAGAGCCCCCCCCCCTTACATCAGGGTCCCCAGAGAGCCCCCCCCCCTTACATCAGGGTCCCCAGAGAGCCCCCCTTTACATCAGGGTCCCCAGAGAGCCCCCCCTTACATCAGGGTCCCCAGAGAGCCCCCCCTTACATCAGGGTCCCCAGAGAGCCCCCCCTTACATCAGGGTCCCCAGAGAGCCTTCCCTCTTAAATTAGTATCCCCAGAGAGCCCCTCCTTACACAGGGTCCCCAGAGAGCCCCTCCTTACACAGGGTCCCCAGAGAGCCCCTCCTTACACAGGGTCCCCAGAGAGCCCCTCCTTACACAGGGTCCCCAGGGGGCCCCGTCCTTGCATCAGTGTCCTCACTGCACTCTAAACGGCCAGCCAGAGGTGCAGGGGGGGATGCTGGGTCTTGGGGGGGGGGGGCCCCCACAGCGGCGGGGCCCTAAGCAGCTTGCATAGTGTGCCTATAGGGCCGATCGGCTCTGTCTCCACCTTTATTAAACAATCCGCCAAGGCCGCACTGAGAACACGCTCCTATTGTAACGCCACCAGTCTCAATCCCCAATGTTAATCTTAAAAGCCCTGTCTGGAATAAGGACCAGTTCAGGGGATAAAGTCCTGCTCTGCTTGTCCCTAGAGCTTGCACTTAGATCTTTAAAACCAGTACAAAAACATATAATGTATGGGTAGACAGATTTTACTTTCCCCACAATCATACAACCTGATAACAGCAAGAGACGCAATGACTGAGCACTTCTAATGAAGACCGGGGTATACTGTATACAGGCATACAGAATGTATGGATGAATTCGCATAACATTCTCATCAAAATGGTGCAGGACCCTTTTTTTTGGGGTCGCACTGGAATCGGATCGCATGGGTGTTCACACTCATGCGATCCGATTCCTGCACCATTTGACAGTTCGCACTGCGGTCTGCGAACCGATCTGGGGGTGTCATTAACTTTCTATTGACACCCGTGGCACCCGGCACTGGAACCGTGCTGGTTCGCGCATTGTGCTAGTGTGATTCGCCCCTTAAGGCCCCTTTCACACTTGTGCGACTTCAAAGTCGCGTGATTTTACCGCAATTTTTTGCCGCGATTTCAAGGACTGCCTGTGTAAGTGGTATCAAAATCAGACCAAAGTAGTGCAGGGACTACTTTGAAGTCGGAACGACTTGAAGTCGTACTAATATGAATGGCTATCATTGTAAATCATGGGGAATGACTTGTCATGCTACTTTGCAGTCCCAAATCGTGGGACAAGTCGTATTAAGCCCCATACACACGGTCGGATTTTCCGATGGATTCTGTCCTATCGGACAATGTTGTCGGAAATTCCGACCGTGTGTAGGCACCATCGGACAGTTTCCATCGGATTGTCCGACGGACAAAGTGCTATCTCCTGCTCTATAAATATTCTGACAACAAAGTCCGATCACACCAATTCCGATCGTGTGTAGCGAATTCCGACGGACAAAGTGCCACGCATGCTCAGATCACATTACAAGACCAAAGCTATTGGCTACTAGCCTCTACGTAGTCCCGTCGTAGGCAACAAACGTCACCACGTTCAGAATGATCGGATTTTCCGACAACTTTGTCCGACCGTGTGTATGCAATACCAGTGTCGGACTAAATCCGGCGGACCAAATCCGATAGATTTGGTGGTCGGATTTTCCGACCGTATGTATGGGGCTTAAGTGTGAAAGGGGCCTAAAGCAGAGTTCTGACCACATTTTTTTTTTCCCGGCATCCCCTCTGCTTTTCTACATAATATACATAAAATCATGTCTCCAATTCAATACCCTTTTGTGTACATGTATTTTAGACTGAAATTACCTTAGATTTCGTCTTCCTGAGCGTTTCCATCTTCATTGTGGGCATGTGAAACCCACTAGGGCTCTCTTCCGGGACACGGTGCTGCTGGCTACCCAGCATGCACCTCCCGATCTTGCTCATGTGCGTTAAACACATGGCGCAATGTGATGCTGAGCGAGGCGGTGATGCCCGCTGACTCCTGGGAATCATGACACCCATCTCTCAGGAGCCAGTGCGCCGCAGGATATTACGTACATCGCCGCAGGGGGGGGCGGGGTGTAGAAAACTGGAAGAGAGAAAGAAATCCTTGGAAACAGGGTAAGCAAAGCGAAAAAAATAAAAATAAATTGCTCAATGTAGTCAAAGTGGGTGGAGCTACGCTTTAAAGTGTTAAATCGATGGGTTTAGCTCCGCTTTACGCCCGGTTCACACTCGCAGGTTGCAGTTGATGCATTTTCCTGATGTGTTTTTTTGACACACATTTTAAATGCATTTGAGTCGCTTTGCGTTTTTTGGGAGGTATCTGTTATCATGCAGGAGAAGCCAAAAAAAAATGCAGCAGAAACACATAAAAAAAATGCAAGCGCTGCATTTTTCTACTGCGCTTCCATTGAAGTCTATGGAACTAATGTTAAATGGAATGTAGTGCCAAACTGGAAAGGCACTGAAAAACGCATAAGTGGACCTGCATCCTAAGGCCCCATTTACATCTAGTGTAGCACGGATGTGCATTTTTAAATGTTTTTCATGGGGGCAGACAAGAACGACAGAGATCCTGTATAATAATAATAATAATAATAATAATAATAATAATAATAATAATATTGCAAAGCACAAACATGCCAAAAAAGCTCCCGCACCTTTCAAGGCACAGTGCTTCTTATTTATTTCAGATACTTATACAGTGCTGTCAGTTTACGCAGCGCTTCTTGTGGTTTTTCACTGCACGTTTCTAGTGCGCTTGTGAACGTGCATCTGCTGGCTGCGCTTGGGGTGCCATTACGAATTTTCATGCATTTCTCCCGTGTTCCTGGAATGTGCAGATGTGAAGTTGTCCTCCTCTACCTCCCTCTGTTACCAATTAACTTTTTTTTTTAAAGCGGACCTTCAGTTATTTACTACATTCTCCATCTATTAAATCTTCTGCCCTTGTTGTTTGAACTTTGGATAGTAAAGTTTTTCTACCAGTAAATACCTTATACAGCCCACTTCCTGTTTCTTGTCTGGTCATTAGCCTAGGCTTATGACATCATGAACAGCTCTCTCACCTGAGAGTTTGCCAGGAAGGGAGGGGTTAAGTCATAAGAGGGCCAATGAGAGCTGCAGGGCTGTACAGCTGGAAGGGTGTGTCTGTGTAAATCCAGGAAGTGAACAGGCAGCAGCTTCAGCTGCCCACATTTAAAATGGTTGCAGCCAGATTCAGTGGAGGGAGATTTCTGCAGCATATTTGGCAAGTACAGAATCACAGTATATATAAAATATGCAAAGTGGTTGGAGGGAAGCTTCAGAATGGAAATTATGTGAGCAGACTGCAGTTTCTCTTTAAAGCAGAGTTCCGCCTAATTTTTTTATTTTTTTATTTTAACAGTCAGCAGCTACAAATACTGCAGCTGCTGACTTTTAAAATAAGTACACTTACCTGTCCAGTGCGCCCGCAATGTCGGCACCTGAATCCGACCCGTCCCTCGGCTCTCGGGTGGAGGCGCCACCATCTTTGGAAAGGGAATCGGGAAGTGAAGCCTTGCGGCTTCACTTCCTGGTTCCCTACTGTGCATGCGTGACTCACGCTGCGCTATCCCACTGGTCCCTGCTGTCTTCTGGGACCTGTGTGTTTCCCAGAAGACAGTGGGGGGGGGGGGGGGGGGTGGCGGAGATTCACACGGGTGACTATCTATGCCCGGAAGTGGGAGCAAAATACCTGGATTGGACAGGTATCTGCTCCCCCCCTCCCCCCGAAAGGGGCCAAATGTGACACCGGTGGGGCGGAGGAATCCGAAAAGCGGAACTTCCATTTTTGGGTGGAACTCCGCTTTAAGCAGCATTTCTGCTCTTCTCACCTAGGTGAGACTTTGTCACCACCCCCGGCGCAGATCTGCAGCAGGGCTTGGATCCGAAGAGCACAATGCAGCACATCTGTGTATGTACTATTTACACATGCGCAAAGATCACAAAAAAAAAATTAAAAAGAGACAAGCCCTTGCACTACACAGTTGGAAGATGAATAGGAGATTGTACAAGCAGATTGTATGATGTATGGTCAGTATACAGCATAGACATGAGACTGTCACCAGATCAGACATATCATTAGTTCCAGTGATGAGCAGAGCACCCCCGGGCACTCACCTGGCTGCATCTGTGGCCATTCTGCTCCGATGATCGCACCGTAATAATCACACAGCTGCCAAACACTCGAGTACGATGCCAACTCATCCAGCCAATTATAGCCCGCACCCTAGACCCGCCCAGAAACAGGGAGAGGCTATGATAGACACCCAGTCCAGCTAATCACTGAGCTGGTCCAACCCCGCCCTGTAAAAGGGGTGGTCCAGGGTTGACGTGCACGCCCCCGTGATTTTATTGGTGGTGTTGCGTTGAAGACAAGGCACAGGGTGGGCGGGACACACTGGTATTCCAGAGTGCGCGTGTCCTAGAACATTTGCAGGTTACATCTTTTTTTACTGAAGGTAGAAGGGGAGCTGTTGTCACCGGCCACATGGGGGCGCACGTCAGTACGGTAAGCTGAGGGGTATCACTGGGGGGTTGTGTAGGGGTTTGGGGGGGCCGTGGGTGACACAGCATGGTGGTGCCCCAACCGCCGGGCCTGGGATGGGCGTGACTCCTGTCAGGAACTCCAGAGAACTTTCCCGGACAGGAGTCACCCTCTGCCCCAGTCTGCCCCCCCCCCCACCCCCCCCCCCCATATACACCGAGACATTATTAGCTGTGCCCCACTCACGTCTCTCACCACCAAGAGCTTCTGCAGCAGGCGTGCCTTCAATTCACACCTTCACCATACAGCTGAGACCCCCCCCCCCTCCTATTCCTGTACCCCCAGAGTCACTGCAAGAGTCATGTGACCTTCCACAGGTCATCTATACACCCCCATCAGTGCCCTGTATGCCCCCCCCCCCCCAGGATCCCCCCCCCCCCCCCATCAGTGATCAGTGCCCTGTATGCCCCCCCCCCCCCATCGGTGATCAGTGCCCTGTATGCCCCCCCCCCCCCCCCCCCCCCCCCCCCCATCGGTGATCAGTGCCCTGTATGCCCCCCCCCATCAGTGATCAGTGCCCTGTATGCCCCCCCCCCCCATCAGTGATCAGTGCCCTGTATGCCCCCCCCCCCATCGGTGATCAGTGCCCTGTATGCCCCCCCCCCCATCGGTGATCAGTGCCCTGTATGCCCCCCCCCATCAGTGATCAGTGCCCTGTATGCCCCCCCCCCCCATCAGTGATCAGTGCCCTGTATGCCCCCCCCCATCAGTGATCAGTGCCCTGTATGCCCCCCCCCATCAGTGATCAGTGCCCTGTATGCCCCCCCCCCCATATCAGTGCCCTGTATGCCCCCCCATCAGTGCCCTGTACGCCCATGCACTGACAGGGCAGTGCTGTATACTCCCGCCCCCCCATCATTGCCCAATACGCCTTATCAGTGCCGTCTCCCCACCCTATCATTTCTGTCTCCTCTCCCACCCCACCCTATCAGTCCTGTCTCTAAATTCTGTCTCCGATTCCCCTCTCCCCCACCTGTGCGTTCTCCTATGCCCACCCCACCAGTGCCTTATCACCCCCCCCCCCACCCCCCCAATCATTGCTCTTTTTACCCCCTATTATTGCTGTATGGTATGTACCCATCAGTGTTCGACATCTGCCACCCCATCAGATGATTGACAGGTCTGGTTGGTAGGATGTTCTGCAGCAGCTCTCCTAGTTCATTACTTTCCCCGCCCCGCCCCGCTGATGATGGACTGATCTGCATTGTCAGAGGATTTTCAGCAGCTTGCTGGTCACACACAAGTCATGGCAGACCATGTGACTGCTGTGGGCCCGAGCTCTCTGACAGCAGTGTATTATGGTGGTAAAATGAACATTGGGCACGTGTGTGTGGATAATATAACTATATCGTTTTGGGAAACGTCTTTACAATTGCTATGGCATAAATATCATTAGAGGGATTTTCTTTGAGATGTAGACTGGGACGGGCCCTTTACTTTGCCAAGGGGACCCGTCTGACAGTTCCACCCTGACCATGCGCGTTACCGTCTAATTGTACAAAATTTTATATCAAACTATTTATTTAAATAAAAACACAGCAGTGATTAAATACCACCTACTTGTGTGAAAAGATAATTTCATATGGGTACAGTGTTGCATGAACATGCAATTGTCATTCAAAGAGTGACAGCGCTGAAAATTGGCCTGGGCAGGAGGGGGGTGATGGGGTCCAGTAAGAAAGTGGTTAAAATGTATTTCTTTACTTTAAAGTGGAACCTCACCCCTAAGGGGAAGTTTGGCTCTTCTGCCCCCCTTGATGTGACCCCCATGGGGAGAATACAATGGCTTGGCGGGAGATGGGGGGTGGGGGGGGGGGGGGGGGGATCGAGTGGTTGCAGGAAAGAAATTCACGGTGTATGGCCTGCCTTAGAGATGTGTCCTCGTCTCTGATGACCTTGTTCAGTCATGGTCACAAGCAGGCCAGACTCCTGAGCTCAGACATTTCGTGTGTGTGTAATAATAATAATAATAATAATAATAATAATAATAATAATGTCATAAGGCATATGGGACTGTGATGACAGCTTGTCTAACCTGTGCTCTGTGATGACACCTATTATTTTAGCTGTGATTTCATGTTTGTAATGTTAGGTGCAGGTATGTGTATTACATAGCATTCCACTCCCACCCTTTGTGTTTTTTCCCTCTTGATCAACATGAATAATAATCACAAGTGCAAATAAACTAAAAACAATCTTGGAAATCGCACACCTGTAAAAAAATCTCCATGTTGGCAAATTCAATAGTGTACTGATGCAGCCATCAAATGTCAGCAGAGACCCAACTAGTACCAGGAGCATGCCACCAATGAGGTATAGTGAGGTGACCGCTCTGGGACCAGATTGTCTATACCAGACACTTCGTCCTTACTGCAGCTCAGTACTATCCTGTGCACACAGGGCATCATTACTGAGTTGGTTGCTAGGATGTTGGTGGCTGGGCTGCTCAGTGACACTAGTTGTTATGATGCAGGAGGACACCTGATCCATAGCGACCAATATTGCTGTATGGCCCAGTAGTCTGCGTCTCAGTAACCAATGTTGCTGTGTGTACTAGTGTCCTTGGTTGCTAGGATGCTAGTGGCTTTGCCATGGCATCATTGGTTTTTGTGCCAGCATCCTAGCAACCAAAGGAGGAGGCAAAAATGGGATGGTATCCGCACTGTCTTAAATTCGCATCCACCGTGTACACTCTCCAGCGCTCCCAGGTTGTAGGTCACAGTGCAGAAATAGCTGGTCGTAGTGCCAGACCACCGCATCGGGAACTTTATCTGTAGACAATGTCTTTTTGACCCTCTCTGCCAGCAGCTGACCCTTGACTAGGGATCGGGCGATTATCAGCGGCTGATATTCACCTTTTTTTTATTTATTTTTTTATTTTTTTTAGACATATCGGTCAAAAAAGTGACCGCTATTATCGATATTGCTTCAAGGGGTTTTTCATCACCCCAGTAACATTCTTTAGCATGGACGGCCTGCTTTATTGTAGTAACATCACTTCCTGGATTACTGGCATCTTAAAGACACCAGTTTAAAAAAAAAAAAAAAAAAAAAAAAAGTATTTAAAAACGCTGACCTTGACCTTTTTGGAATACTTTGAAGTGCAGAGAAGGGGTTTGGGGTCTTTTCCCTCCATAAAGAGTACCTGTCACATGCCTATAACTGTGACCAGGAAAGTTTACATTCCTTGTGACAGCAATAACAGTGATGGGGGGGAAAAAAAAAAAAAATTTAATGTACAAAATATCGGCAGGAGAGGTGGCCGAAATATTGGTATCGTATCGGCACAGAAAAAGAACCCGATATCGGCCGATTCCCTACCCTTGACCACTCTATGGTAAGAGGTGGGAAGTGTTGTTGCCCTTGTTGGTTTCCACCCTCACAGTGACCAGGAAATGGTGGGGGGGCACAATGAGCGCTTTCAGTATACAGCAGGTACAGTGCAGTCTGCAGACGGAGCGCAGCTTCCCTATGCAAACCTTAAAGTGTCTGTAGACCTAAAAAAAAAATTGAATTTGTTTAAATGACATTTTTCCTGTCACAATTACATTTCTGTCTGCTGATTCTGTTTTACCTGGTTGATCCTGCCTGTGCCCCCCCCCCCCCTTCATGAGAGTAAACTTACCTTGCTAGCATGGATGCTGGTCCAAGTTGGTGTGGTCAGTTTATGTGATAGTGTCATCATGTGCAAGAGCACAGTGTACTTTTATCTTCTGTAGTCAAAAGGCCATGCCCCTCCTGTCACTGCACTAGGCTGAGAATAGGGGGAAGTGACGTTATACCGCCACTACAGATTGCTTTAAATTGCTATGGAAATGCAAAAGCTCTGCAGCAACATTGCTTCCTGTCATGACATAATGTACTAGACATGCCCACCAGCAGGTCCGAAGTGATAGCCATCATGTGACCCGCATTGATCTACTCAGATATCCGTAAGGGAATGTTTAAAAAAAAAAAAAAAACACATGGTCATCATTGGCTTAATTTCCCTATTAAATTTATTGTTTCATGAGTAAGCTTTACAACCAATTAAAGTGTGGTCAGTTGCCATATTTTTCTTCTTCACCTACTCAGACTTGGCGATTTGCAGTGGGCACGGGATCTGTTCCAATGATGTGCGTCCCCTACCGCACACTGTAAATCCCAAGGCATCCACCTCACCGGCTATGAATTGGCCCGGCCCTGTTTGTTATGGTTTGTTGGCCATTTATGCCTCTTATAGGGTGGCTTCACTTCCTGTCCTGGAGACACAACAGGAAATGAGATGAAATCCCTGCTAGACATTTGTCAACAGGTGTCCCTATTAAAAGAACTGTTGAAAACCATAAAGTATTGGGTTTCCCATCACTTTCTGTCCTGATCAGTGCTCAGTGGGTCTATTGGAGAGAGTAAATCTACCTTCCTTAGATCAACGACATTTCATAATGAGTGAATTCGTGTTTTATTGGAGAATATGAACCTGCTGCCCCCCCTTTTTTTTGGGTGTCTGGAGCTCTGAGCCTCTTTCTGCACTCAGTATAGTTTATCATTGTGAGCTAAATGGGGTGACTTTCCTTGTTGGTCTGTAAAGGACTCTTGACCCACTGCAAGATTTCACCATTATTACAGATGGACTTTGCTTACTGGAGTCTGCAAATGTAGCAAGTTACAGCATGTGTTTAGAATTATAGAAAAATAATAAACAATTTGTTTACTAGATAACATGCAGATCATTCTCATTTGCCTAGGCACACTTCCAGCTATAGACACAATGATGAACTCTCTCTCAATGACAGTTTGCATGGCTGGAATGCAACCAATGAGATTCCAAATTTCCCTAAAATGTAACATTTCAGCTCCTGGTTTTGATCTTATTTTGTTTACTCTTTATATGTGGTCCATCTTCCTTGCTTCATTATGGGGTTCGATAGGTAAAGCATCAATGAGTCGCCTTGTATGTGTAGAGCAAAGCTCATTTCAAAAACAAATGCAAAGGGCGTGTTTTGATGCATTGTATAGATTTTAATGAAAAAACGCATCTACTAAAAACTGACAAGTGTGAATAGGCCCTAAGGCCTCGTGTACTCTACATCTCAAAAATAGAATGCATTAATGCCAAATGTGCATAAACCGCTGTAAAAAAAAATGGCTTTTATTGCGTGTTTTTTTTTTTTTTTTTTGCTGCTTTTCTGGAAGGGGAAAAAGCACAGTGTGTGAAGCCTAACGCTGGATTTATACACAACATTTTATGTACATGTTTTGTACACTTGTAACTTGCTACCTATAGTATAAAAAAAAAAATGGACATTGTTAGTGATGATGCTCTGCCATGGTCACCAATAATCCCTTATTAAAACGGATAACCCTCACATTTCCCTTTTTCATGACAGGTTTTCTTTAACTACGCAGAAGATCTCAAAAAAATTGAGGCATCTTTTACGTCAGTTGGAAGAAGTCAAGATGCCTGTTGGAGCGCTGTATTGAGTCTCAGCAAAAGCTGATTGGTTTGCAGCTCTGCTGCTGTTGACAGTTGTGAACAGTTGCACGCAGCGTGTAAAAGCCACTTTCCGGGAGGCGTCCATTAATCGCCTCCACACTGGCGGAGCACGGGACGGAAAGATGCAGAGTGGGAGCCGAGCGCTGAGTCATAGAGCTGGAATTCCAGCCAGGAATTTCCTACCAGGCCGGTCTCCTGTCTTAAAGGAAATATTTACTGAGAGGAGAATGAAGGGGGCCATTACTGACCTTCTGAAATTCTGTTTGCTCAGTTGTGTCTAGCTTTTGATTCAAAACCTGGAACAGGTATGCAGATGAGGAGATTCTCTCCTGAAATACTCTGCTCCTTCCTCCTGTTGAGCTCTCCTCTCCTGAAATACTCTGCTTCTTCCTCTATCTAGCTCTCCTCTCCTGAAATACTCTGCACTGCTGAAGGACTCTGCTGCAAGGCTACTTTCACACTGGGGCGTCGGCGGTAAAGCGCTGCTATTTTTAGCGGCTCTTTACCAAGGTTTTTGCAGAGGTTTTCAGCTGCTAGCGGGCGCTTTTAACCCCTGCTAGTGGCCGAAAAAGGGTTAAAACCGCCTACAAAGTGCCGCTGCTGCCCATTGATTTCGATGGGCAGGGGTGCTTTAGGAGTGGTGTATACACCGCTCCTAAAGCGATGCAAAGATGCAGCTTGCAGGACTTTTTTTGCCGTCCTGCCAGCGCACCGCTCCAGTGTGAAAGCACTCGGGCTTTCACACTGGAGACACGGGAGAAGCTGCACTGTGGAGGAGCTCGCGGTACTAACGATGTGATGTTAGTACAGCGATCTCCCCGCTGAGCTATTGTGTTCTGGCAGGGGGTGCCTTTTGTGTTTGGACTGTAAACTATCCATTACAAGCAATTTTAAGTTTAACCCAGCAATGACCCCTTCCACCATTCCCCAATAGAAATACAATAAATTGCTATTTGCAGCTCTATGAAGTAAGCTCATTGGTGAATTGTAATTTTGACCTGGTTAACTGACGTGCATTTAGGGCAGGCTGGCAGTTATGAAAATCTTTTGTTTCTATACATGTATAGACATCTGCAGGTGTGAGATGTCAGCTGTGGGGAGGTTTCTCTTCACTGAGTTGCTGTTTGAGAAGTTTTCCCCCGGGATCCATCAGTGGCAGATGGTAAACACTGCAAGAGCCTGTGTATTGCACTCACAATCCGCTGATCATGGGTGCAATGTTCTGCAGGCTTCAATGCAAAAAGTACTAAATGCACATCGATCAATGTTGCTGTATTTACTACTTTTTGCAAAGCATAGACTGACTTTAAAGTGGTGTTCCGGCCAAAATTATACTTTTTAAATTAAAATAACCCTATAATACACAAGCTTAATGTATTCTAGTAAAGTTAGTCTGTAAACTAAGGTCCGCTTTGTTAGGTTATTACAGCATTTTGTAACTTTATAAACTTGCAACAGATCGTGGCCATCTTAAGTGTGGGCATATGAAACCAGACTGTGTATTACTTCCTGGATCTCAGCCATGCAGATCTCGTACATGCTCAGTGCATCACAAGCGGTGTAATAGGTTTCAGGTCAGGTTTCCATAGCAACGGCAGTGTCAGTGGAAGTTTCCACCCCTTAGCAATGCACACCTCTCCTCCCCTCCTCCTTCCAGGAACTATATACAGCATGTACAACAAGAAATACAGAAATTACCGCCGCCCCCCCCCCCCCCCCCAGTCTGCGCAGTTACCGCCCCCCCAGTCTGCGCAATTACCGCCCCCCCCCATTCAGCCCAATTGCCGCCCCCCCCCCCCCCACCCATTCAGCCCAATTACCGCCCCCCCCCCCAGTCTGCGCAATTACCGCCCCCCCCCCCCAGTCTGCGCAATTACCGCCCCCCCCCCCCCCCACCACCCCGCCCCCCAGTCTGCGCAATTACCGCCCCCCCCCCCAGTCTGCGCAATTACCGCCCCCCCCCCAGTCTGCGCAATTACCGCCCCGCCCCCCAGTCTGCGCAATTACCGCCCCCCCCCCAGTCTGCGCAATTACCGCCCCCCCCCCCCATTATGCGCAATTACCCCCCCCCCCCCCCCAGTCTGCGCAATTACCCCCCCCCCCCAGTCTGCGCAATTACCGCCCCCCCCCCCCAGTCTGCGCAATTACCACCCCCAGTCTGCGCAATTACCGCCCCTTACATTACTATACATTATTATAATGTATTATAGTAAAGTTAGTCTGTAAAAGAAGGTCCGTTTTGTTAGGTTATTGCAGTATTTTGTAACTTTATAAACTTGCAGCAGACTGTGGCCATCTTAAAGCGGGGTTTCACCTTAAAAATTTTTTTTTGAAAGTCAGCAGCTAAAAAAAAAAGTCGCTGCTGACTTTTAATAAGTACACTTGCCCTCCCAGGGCGCCTGCGATGTAGTTCGTGGAGGCCGAGATGTCCCTCGGCTATCCGGATCCAGCGCCACCATCCTCGGTAAGGGAAAGGGCTTCCCGTTTCCTACTGTGCATGCGCGAGTCGGCGCGCGGACTACTGCGCATGCGTGAGTCTTATTTGTGAATGGGGAACGCAGTGTGTTGTGGGGCACACGTCACATGTCCCCCAGCACACGTCACATGTCCCCCAGCACACGTCACATGTCCCCCAGCACACGTCACATGTCCCCCAGCACACGTCACATGTCCCCCAGCACACGTCACATGTCCCCCAGCACACGTCACATGTCCCCCAGCACACGTCACATGTCCCCCAGCACACGTCACATGTCCCCCAGCACACGTCACATGTCCCCCAGCACACGTCCCCCTGCCACATAGAAAAATGTCCCCCAGCACTTAGAAAAAATGTCCCCCTGCCACCACACACACACACACACACACACACACACACACACACACACACACACACACACAGCGCCCATGTACTTACCGCTTCCTGCTATCTCTATCTTCCACTCGGCGCTTGTACTCTGCCTCTGCTGCCGCTGCTATGGACGCTGGCACTGGCAACAAGTCAAGTTGCCCTTATCCAAAATGGCGCCGCCTTGTAACGCGTCATTTCCGGTTTGGAAATAACGCGATACTACGGCCCAGCAGCCCCTATTGCCTTCTGGGATTGATAAAAAAAACATCTCCCAGAAGGCATAGCGGTGATGACGCGCTCAGGCCGTGGCCGGAAACCGGAAGGTAGGAGGGAAATTCAAAATAAAACAGTGAGTTTAAAAAAAAAAAAAAAAAAAAAAAATTTATGCCAAATGTGTTTAGGGGGACATAGAGGCAGGGGTTGAAGATGTCGAGAAAAAGAGGGTGGAGCTCCACTTTAAAAAGGTACCATTGTTGACATGCAACAATGGAAAGGGAAAGGGATGATAAAAACAGACGTTGAGCTCTTTTATTTTTTTTTCTGGCGTATTGTACCACCGAATTCCTGTCCATTGTGGTGCACTGCAACACATGTGTCAGAGCTGTGGTGCTTTAAGTTGGGGGTGCCATTGAAAGGGAATGCTAATGCAGGTAATGTGTGTTGTAGTAATGCAGCACTAAAGTGTTTTTTCTTAAATTTTTTTTTTTTTTTTTTTTTTTTACCTTACATTTATTTAACTTTTTTTTTATTTTTATTTTTTTTTTTTTTTTGCCTTGCCTTGCCTTTCATATTTTATTAAATATAGATATTTGTAGATTGGCCACTAGAGGGAGCAAACACTTTTTTCAGTCACTTAGACGATACAGATGAACTGTTGCATTGTGAGATATCAGGAGGCCTAAAGTGTAGGGAGGCTTTATTTTGCCTAAAGTAGGTTACAGTTGTCAGCGGAAAGTGTCTCCTCACTTCTTCTGGTGACAACAATAACATTTTGGATTTTCCATTTAACTTCTGTACCGGTTACAAGAATAAATCAGGAAGGTGAATCTCCCCAAGGGGACACGTACAGCAGTAGAAACCTGACATGGGCTCTATTCTTTCACACTCCATCTAAAACTTGGGAAAAAATGGTTTGGCTTTGGATACCAAGTCAGAGGATACCCAAAGTTTGGGTTGGGGGGGGGGGGGGGGGTTCTGGGTACACAGACTTGGCACTAGTCAGTACATGCATGGCGCATGAATTTGAGCATAGAAGGGTTCACTTTAATTGAACGAGCCTTGCCTGTCTCCAATATTATTGTCATGTACAGTGGCTAAATATACCCATCGTATGTAGGTGGAAAGTCCCATCTAAATCTGTAGTATGGGTGCGACTGTTGCTGGGTAAGAAGGTTATATTCCCAACACTCGTGCTGTAAAACAGATGCGACTCTTTATCTTTCAGTTGTGTGACAAATTGTACAAATCCTGGTGATGTCACCCCTGAAGATTTGCCAGCGTTGGCCTGGTTTGGGGACACCGTTCTGAGAGCATGACAGAGCAAAACTGCAGCTTTAACCCAAAGCAGCCTGTTATGATCTGTCTTCTGTGGAATGTGGTTGATGCAGCCTTATGATATTTCCCTGCCAAAACTGGTTTTGGGTTGTTCCCACCCACCTTTTGTGTTTCAGCTCCTGTTATGTTCTTTATAATCTAAAACAAATCCAACCCAAGCATAACCCCCATAATGAACAGCAGCTGTGCAGACCCAGTGAAGGGATCATTGGAACCCCTCATAATGGGCACAGCAGTTGTGCAGAGCCAGGGACTTGGTGTAGGAATGACGGGAACCCCCTCCAAAATGGGCACAGCAGGTGTGGAGATGAGGGAACTCCGTGCAGAGAGGATGCAGACCCCCTCATTGTTTGGGACAGCAAGTATTTAGACCCAGAAATGTAGTGTAGGGATGCTCAGAGACCCTCGTAATGGGCACAGCAGGTGTGCAGACCAGGAAGCTTTGGCACAAGGATGAGTGACCCCCCCCCCCCCCCCATAAGACATGGCAGGTGTACAGACCTAGAAACTTGGTACAGGGATGGAGGGAGTCCCTCATAATGGGCACAGCAGGTGTGCAGACACAAGGATGATGGGTGCCCCTCCTGACAGATTCAGGTGTACAGACCTAGGAAGTCGGCGCAGGGTTGGTGGAGCTCCTCATAATGGGCACAGCAGGTGTGCCGACTCGAAAAATCTGGCACGGGAGATCTCACCTTTTTAAAGTCTCAAAGATAGAGGATATGCCAGGGATGGTTTTTACTCTCAGCATCCACCCAACACCAAAATATCTAGGTGGTCCTTTTTGAGTTTCTAAATTTCTCCAGGCTTTAGTTGCCATCTGAATTTAAGGTCTGGCTGTTCTATGTAAAAGCTGACCTTTAGAAAGTGAACTCAGAGTTGGGCACTAAGTCAGACTCTCATAGCAAGTCATTCATCCGTTTTAGATGCCAAACTTTAGGGTCCTGGCCTGGGTGTCTTTCGATGTCCTTCTCTTCCATCCCCATCTCCACTGCTTTTCCTATCCTCTTCCGATAATACTTTTTTTTTCCTCCCTAATGTGGAGGTTCTTTAACTTCTCTGGTCTTTCCTCTAACCAAATCCAGCAGCACATTCTGGCCAGTGGTTTGCCAGCGACCTTACTCCTTTACAGATGGCTATAGACCACCTTTGTGGCATCCTGCACATTTACGCACTCTTGGCATGTGTAACATTGACTCAATGTTATTGGTGGCTATATCCCTGACATGTAATTGTGCATTGATCACATCTGCCTGCTTCTATATAGTATAACTTTTCAAAAGATTGTTAAAGTTTTTCAAGTAAAAATGCACCTAGAAAACACTCACTAAATTTTTACTTTTTTCAATACAGATTCAATTTAAAGTACCGCTAATGTGTAGAATAAAGAATTACAACTGCCCTGGGTGGATAAAAATCAATGTTTTAAAAAAAAAAAAAAAAAAATTTTATTTAACTACTTGCCTACCAGCCACGAACACCTCCTTACTGACCAAGCCATTTTTCAGCTTTCAGCGCTGTCGCATTTTGAATGACAATTGCGCGGTCATGCAACGCTGTACCCAAATAAAATTTTTATCATTTTTTCCCCACAGATAGAGCTTTATTTTTGGTGGTATTTGATCACCTCTGCGGTTTTTATTTCTTGCGCTATAAACAAAAGAAGAGGGACAAGTTTGAAAAAACATAATATTTTTTACTATTTATTATAATAAATATCCAATTTTTTTATTTTTTTTTTTAAACAAATTTTTTCCTCAGTTTAGGCCAATACGTATTCTTCTACATATTTTTGGTAAAAAAAATCGCAATAAGCGTATATTGATTGGTTTGCGCAAAAGTTATAGCGTCTACAAAATAGGGGATAGATTTATAGCATTTTTATAATTTTTTTTTTTTACTAGTAATGGCGGCGATTTGCGATTTTTTATCGTGACTGCGACATTGCGGCGGACACTTCGGACACTTTTGACTCATTTTTGGGACCATTCACATTTATACAGCGATCCGTGCTATAAAAATGCATTGATTACTGTATAAATGTGACTGGCAGGGAAGGGGTTAACGCTAGGGGGCGCTGCAGGGGTTAATGTGTACCCTATCTTCGTGATTCTTACTGTGGGGGGAGGGGACTGACTGGGGGAGGAGACCGGTCGGTGTCCCTATGTACAAGGGACACACCATCGGTCTCCTCTCCTCTGAGACACACACCGATCCACGTCCTGCTCGATTACCGGGCAATCGCGGGTGCCTGGCGGTCATCGCGACCGCCGGGCACGCGCACCGGGGCCCCAGCTACGCGGCGGGCGCGCCCCCCCCCAGTGGCCAAATTGTAGACGACGTCATATGACGGCGTCCCGCCACAGTAGCTGCACCGTCCCGCCGTCATTTGACAGTGGGCGGTCAGCTAGTGGTTAAATCTTTTTTTTTTTTTTTTTTGTAAAATGGAGTAAAAAAAAATCTATCGAGTTTTTCTATGTATGTTACGTTAATAAGTTAGTTATTTCAGCATGAAATGGGCTTAGTTACGTAGCCAGAGGCTGTATATTCTGCAATTTTTACATTTTTGGTAAACTCATTCAATGAATCCAAGCTCTACAAACTGAGATAAGATCCACTGCATTGATGCATTCACACAATTTCACAGTAACCATGAGAAAACAAAGTTCAGGAATATCCCTTTATCCCATTGTTTTGCAAATCTACGTACACTACAAACTGCATGATCAGTGAATCAGTTCTGATATTGCTGTTTTACTAATCTGACAGCTTGGTCTAAATTGGAAACCTTCATTTGGTTAGCAAATATTAAAGATTATAACTACCAGCAAGAAATAAGTCCTTACATTTTTAAAGAGCACCTGTCATTTCAGATCCATCATTCCAGTGCCTGTTAGCGGGCATCCACTCACCTGCTGCCACATCCCTCACTTTGTTGTCACTGCCGCATCACCAGCCACCCCATTAAAGTGGATGGGACTTTTTACTGGTGATTTAAATCGACTTGACTTAATTCAAATCCACCCTGCAACTGCCACCATTTTATTTTACAGGGTCACTGCTTTCAGAAAATATTATTGGGGGGGTTCAAGAAATCATTAGGCCTAAAATGCCTTTTAATGTGTATACAGTTCTGTCAGTGAAAGGGTTAAACGCCCTTTTGCAATTGGCCACAAACCTGAATCTGTAACCGATTTTGGGTTGATGATTTGTCACTTCAGTCGCATGATCGCCGTTATCACATTTTTATCACAATGCTGTGTCACAAGCACAGGGGGAAGTTATGAAAAGTGTCACTTCCCCATCATAAGTTGGTGTAGGCAGCGACCTGTTTGGCCACAAATGGAGTGTAAACCCTGTGATCCTGTTTGTGTTTTGTTGCAGTTGGGTAGCATCGTGGGGTACCCCTTTTACCTGGTCTTCACCATATTCAAGAGGCTTTTTGGAAAGTCTGCTCCTGCTATCACCTTGGAAAGTCCTGATATCAAATATCCGCTGAGACTTGTCCTCAAAGATGTAAGTTCCCAACCACCAAATGATTTACTTTGTATGGTTTACCTGTTTTATATGTAGCGCTGATATTTGTTTTTATTAACTATAAAAGGCTGTGAATAAAAGTAAATTATGGGTGGAGATGTGTTTTTAGCATCCTCTATAGAAGTACTACAGGATGGTTGTGCAGAGGCAGCGCTGGGGTCCTCGGTTCAAGTCCCAACCAGGGCACCATCAGCATGGATTTGCATGTACTGTCTGTGCTTTGGTGGGTTACTTACGGATATTTGAGTTTCCTTGCACAATCCAAAGACAGGCTGGGAACTTAATTTGCTCTAGTATGTATACGAATGCATGTGTGGTGGGGCTTTGGATTGTAAGCTCCCTGAGGGCTGGGACTGATGTGACTACAATATGTAAAGTACTGCATAATTGTCAGAACTCTGTAGAAAATTAAAACTTGTATTCAATCAGAAGGCAATTTATTGCACAAGTTTTTTTTATTTTTATTTTTTTTATTTTATTTAATTTTTTTTCTTGGTAGGACTGCAACCTGCAGTTTCAGACCTATGGTCAGCTGAAAGCAACCCTATGCTTTGATTCTTCGCCCCCTTCAACATCATATACTAACCTCCCTTTGCTTCCCCATTCAGTTTTGGGCCAAAGAAAAAAGAAGAAAAAAACTTGGGTATGGTGGAAGATGTGCCAGGCCAATTGGTACTGTCACATGGGGAGGTCCATGCTTTTTTTAAGGAGCTACTGTGACGTAATCCGGAACACCCTGACTGGGTATCTCCACACTTGAGTCAGTCGCTCATTGCTGAAGTTTTCTTCACTCCCACTGACAGGAGCGGCAGGGAGAATACAGAAGACAAGTCACAAGTGTGTTGTGCTGGGGGAGAGCGAAGGTTAACTTTACATTCTTGCAGTGCGTTAACACAAATTACTTGCCCCCTTTTGACCGTGTAAATACATTTTAAAAGTGTTTTTAGTTTTGTTCGATAAGTGCAGAAATCTTGTGAGCTGATCACTTTGCTCCACCTGCACTGCGCTCTTGGCCCTCGTTCTCACCGTTGTAATTTGTCATACGTTTTTTTTTGATAGTTCCAAATTGCATGACAAGTTGTACCCTATTGTCAGCAATGGAACCGTTCAAATTGCAGCGACTTTGAAAAATGTTCCTGCGCTACTTTTTTCCGAGTTTCGTTGCAACTTGCAGAGACTTATGTTTAAACAGTCAAGTCCTCAATAAAATTTCAGATGCAAATCGCACTGATCTGCGGTTTTGAAATCATGCTGAAGTAGCGCAATTTCAAAGCCGCAGCAGTGTGAACCAGGGCTTGGGCTCCATTTGCATGAGCCTGCAGCCACACAGCAGATCCCAGCGGCGTAGAATCTGATTCCTGCGGGATTCCATAGCTTGTCATTGCAGTGTGTGGGCTCAGCGGCTGCAACTATCCACACACAGCTGTCAATCCCAGCCATAGGAGTCGGTAGATTCTTGCCGCTGGGATTTGCAGCATGATTAAAGGCCTGTGCAAATGGATCCTTATCAGCTATGATGTTCCCAGTTTTCTTTGTAGACTACAAAACCACTCCCCCTCTAGTATGACAAGGGGGAGGTTTCTGTAGTCCTGTCTTAGACTGACAGCGCTGCTTCTCCATAGATACGGTTCTGGGAGTGAGCATCGTCACCCTAGGCCAGAAAGTGTAATTGGCAGGACCACCCGCTGAAAATAAAGGGGGTGGGGGGGAGCCGGGGGAAAAAAACGAATGCAGCCACCACAGCTTAGGACAGGTAAGATGCAATGTATTAGGATTTTTGTTTAGGGTTTATATACATTTTAAAGCTTAAAGCCGAGTTCCACCCAAAAATTGAACTTCACAGGTCCCAGAAGATTGCCCGGGCCATTCACAGCGTGGCTCGCCCACACGCAGTGCGTGCCCGGCTGTGAAGCCACAGCTGGGCACCCACAGTAAGGATGCCGGCGCCATGGAGAGCAGGAGAGGAGCGGGGCTTTGTACGCCCCGCATCGTGGGACAGGCGAGTGTCTGATTATTAAGTCGGCAGCTACATTTATTTATTTTATTTTTTTTCGGCGGAACTCTGCATTAACTGCAGCTTTCTTTTCAATATAAATAGTATGTTTAGACCAAACTATTTCCTCCATTAATAAATACAGCAGCAAATTACATTGATTGAATACAAGGCTTCCTGTGAGTGGTTGGTTGAGGTGGGTATCGTGATGTCATCCATCCACCTCTCCACTTTAGCCGATCAGAGGGAGTCTTGTATTTTTAAATCTAGGCTTCCTATGAATGGCTAAGCAGAACAGGAAGTCCCCCCCATACCGCTGCCAGAAAACAGCACTGTATGTAGCTGATACTACATGCAGGGCTGACATTGTTTAACCACTTCAATACAGGGCTTTTAAACACCCTTCCTTACCAGAGCACTTTTTGCGATTCGGCACTGCGTCGCTTTAACTAACAATTGCGCGGTCGTGCGACGCTACACCCAAACAAAATTGACGTCCTTTTTTTCCCACAAATAGAGCTTTCTTTTGGTGGTATTTGATCGCCCCTGCGGTTTTTATTTTTTGCGCTATAAACAAAAGAAGAGCGACAATTTTGAAAAAAAAACACTATTTTTTACTTTTTGCTATAATAAATATCCCATTTTTTTTTAAAAAAAAAACAATTTTTTTTTCCTCAGTTTAGGCTGATACGTATTCTTCTACATATTTTTGGTAAAAAAAATCGCAATAAGCGTATATTGATCGGTTTGCGCAAAAGTTATAGCGCCTACAAAATAGGGGATAGATTTATTGTATTTTTTTTTTTTTACTAGTAATGGCGGGGATCTGCGATTTTTTTTTTTTTTTTTTTTTTTTTTTTTTTTTTTTTTTTTCGTGACTGCGACATTGCGGCGGACACTTCGGACACTTTTGACACATTTTTGGAACCATTCACATTTACACAGCGATCGTTGCTATAAAAATTGCAATGATTACTGTGTAAATGTGACTGGCAGGGAAGGGGTTAACACTAGAGGGCGCTGGAGTGGTTAATGTGTGTCCCTATAGGAGTGATTCTAACTGTAGGAGGAGGGGACTTAAGGGGAGGAGACTGATCATGTGTTCCTCCGTACTGGGATCACATGATCGGTCTCCTCCCCGCTGACAGGACGTGGAGCTGTGTGTTTACACACAGCTCCACGGTCCCCCCGGTCCCGTTGTTTTAACGGGCAATCGCGGGTGCCCGGCGGACATCGCGGCCGCCGGGCACTCGCACCGGGTCCCGAGCGATGCCGCGCCCCCCAGGCGGCCGGGAATCTGAGGACGTCATATGACGCCCACCCAGGATGGTAGATCCACCTTGTGGGCGTCATATGACTATGGGCGGGTATTGAAGCGGTTAAGGAAATAGTTTGGTTAGGCCAGCTTGGTCTAAACAGACTATTTAGAATTTTATAGTATTTCTTTAGGTAGGCTTTAAAGGGAAGTGAAACCTGGAACTAGGCCTTAGTGAACCTTTAGTTTTCCGTGCATTGGCTCTTTTTTTTTTTTTTTTTCAGGTAAAAACGTGCATTAATTTGGAGCCTGTAAAGCATTGCACCAGCGATCAGAAGATCTCTGGTGCCATGCAGGTCTCCAGCAGTTCTGCCAGTATGCCTGTATGGGTAAGCAGATGCAATCTGACAGGAAGCATGAGTGAACTCCCACGGCGCTGTGGTAGTTCGCTGAAAACTACAAGCCGATGGCTGCCAGACCTTGTAGTTTTCCATGCACAGAGCCCTGTCAATGAGTGATGTTATTGGGTGGGCGGTGCCCCCCCGTCAGCCACAAGTGTATGAAGGGGGGGGGGAGAAGAACCCCGCTATCGCTCACAGCGGATATCGGGCAGGTGAGGAGCCGGTCAGTTTGTTACACCCTGGATATGGGGGTAACGTGTTACGAAAGGTGAACTTATCCTTTATCAAATACCCAGCCAGATCTCTTGTAGATACAATTCTTCCGTTCTTCTAGCCAGTGTATTCTGAATTTTTTTTATTTTTTATTCCCAGGAAATCAGCCATGACACAAGGATGTTCCGCTTTGCTCTACCGTCTCTCGACCACATCCTGGGTCTCCCCATCGGTGAGTTACAGAACCTTTTACGCTCTGATAGACACAAACTGTTGTGTTTTTTGTGTTTTTTTAATTTTTTTTTTTTTTTTGCCTGCTTGGGAAAACTAACCAATGGTACATGACCTGGTGGCCACAATATAAAAAGCGTTCCAATGTTTTGGAGAGATTTCCTCTTCCTGTTTTTTTTTTTTTTTTTTGTCCATCTCCTGGACAGATGTTGGAAAAAGGATGGTGGTAGTGGTTTTGTGACTAATCCCTACTAGCCCCTATTTTTTTCAGTCAAGGCACCCTTTACAATTCTGCACAAGGCACTGCATTCTAAAATGTAAAAAAAACTAAAGTAATGGTTTTGCTCATCGCAGCAACGCGCGCACACACAGAACACCTAACATTAGAGGTGATTTATTCTTACAAAGCACACAGGCGCTGCCCCCTATCCATGCGTCCAGCCCCTAATCTATATGCCGGATGCATGAATTTCAATTGGGGGGGGGGGGGGGGGGGAATAGATTTTGAAGCGCACAATTGGAGCCTGACCTCTAATTTTCTTTCCAAAAAGTGGGCTCTCACCCAGTTCTGTGATATTAGCGAATTATTATAACGTCTTCCTGTTACTCCTCCCGGCCAATCAGGAAGCGACTCCTGAGACCCTATTGGTTGGGGGGTCGAAGACCTGATTGTCTGGGAGAAGACTGAGGAAGGAAGCCACCGCTGATGGATTCAAACACTGGGGAGAACTGCTCTCCTCACCGTTCTGCACAGGGTAACCGGGGGGGGGGGGGTGGGTATAGTGCGCAGTGGCAGGCTGGAGAGCCAGGGGGGGTGGTCGGGTTTCTTTAGAGGATGCTGAGACAAGCCACATGAAGCACCTATGGTGGTCTTGCTCAAAGGTTCACAATTTTATGGTTAAGGGTTTACAGTTGCTGATCTTTTAAAAGGGCCCTGGGGAAGCCCTCTTACATGAACCTTATTACTTCTCTACCTATTCATTGCCATAGTCATATACTTATAAGGAAAATGGGGGAGCCCAAGTCCATAATTGTGATAGTATTGACACCGCCCCAAATGATCCACGATGGTTTAAAAATTACTATGATCTAGAAAACCTACTATGATCTAGAAGACAAGTTAAAGGTTTACAAACTGCTCACACCCACGTGTCCTTAAAGAGTTGAGCTCTGTTATTTCAAAGTAGTTTTAATTTTTAGAGACTCGTGAATGACAGGTGTGGTACCACTGGATTGCCTATATTTTTAAAAGGGATCAAAATTACTACAGACAAGTACATTTAACTACTATAATCCATTAAGGTACTTTAAGTGGTTTAATACAACACCACATAGAGGCATTTTTGCTATAAAACAATATTTTAAGCCATAGTCGGCATGAATTCACAAAAGACTGAAGTTGTGGAAACAAATCTGATTCCTCTTTCCTTCACTGAAGGACGCAGCCTGAGTTGCCTGTAGCCTGTGTCAATCACCAGGGCAGAATGGGGACTTTTGGCAGCGGCGCTGGAAGTCTCTCACATTCTCGGGTGGGTGGAGCTTCCCATCCCTGCTCTTTTTATGGTCTACATTCTGCTGCGGTGGAGCACCCTGGATGTAGATCTCCTGACCTCTTGTGAGAAGGGCCATACAGGAGTTTGTACTAACGAGGTATCCTTGGGCAGATGCGACAGATGTCCTGGTGCAGTAGAGCCAAAACAGTTTCATATAGGCCTTTCCACCTCTAATGCTTCTCCCATATCTGTTGCAAAGGATAGCTGAGAAGGGTATTCAGTTAGCAGAATGGCTCTGGATTGGCCTAGTAGTCACTGGGACATAGATGTGGTGCAATTATGGACCTCTGCTTCTTGCTCGGCAGGAGGATCTTCTGTCCCAAGTCTTCCACTCTGCTTTACGGACTTTTAGGTTCTGAGAGATGGAGTCTTCAGCCTCAGTTATTCTTGCTATCTTTGCTAGCTCATTGGCTGTCTCTTAAGATCTACCATTGTACCTGGAAGGTCTACATTTCATGGTGCCAGTCCTACAGGTTTTCACCCTTGTACCTTTTCGATGGTTAGGCACTTCTCCCCTTTTACACGATCAATGCACATCTTTTGGCGGTAGGATAGCTTTTATAATGCCTTTAAATTATATTCAGATGTTCCCTGGAACTTGTGAGCATTGTTTTTGCCCTGCAGATGTGAGTTCAAAAAACAAATTTGTGTGTGTATATATAGTGAAACTAGAAAAACATTGGCTAAAATGACCAAAAATCAGATTTATTTCCTTCAAAAAATCCTGCATGGTATTGGAATAGTATGGCTTTGATTAACCCCATTTTGTTATTTCTTTGATCTTTAGGCCAACACATTTACCTGTCTGCCAGGATAGATGGGAATCTAGTGGTGCGACCCTACACTCCAGTGTCCAGTGATGATGACAAGGGCTTCGTGGATCTGGTTGTTAAGGTGAGGATCTGGTTGTTAGGCTTGGCTCAAGGCAGCTAGTCGCAAGCAGACCAGTATATGAAGTGATGCAGCTGATGACTAAAAAAAAATACACCCTTCAAATGAACATAACCTCACACAATATATGGCCAAATGTATGTGGATGCCCTTCCCATTGATGGTAGCCTGTGTTTCCAGTGAAGGGTGCTGCAAATGCAGCATACAAACTAATGTTGGGCAATTTTGCTTTACCAACCTTTTGTTGGCCACCGTGTTTTTATATATTTTTTTTTAAGAGTATGGGATTTTGATATATATATATATATATATATATATATATATATATATATATATATATATATTTTAATTTTTTTTTTTTTTAAGAATCCTTACCTAGGTGGATGTAGCATCGGTCCCCTGACACCTCTAAGACTGAACTGAATGATCAAACTGCGTCAATCGCTCGGTTCTCAGAGCTCCCCGAGCAGAGAGTCAGTGACTGTCAGTGGAGTACTGGGCTGGGGAGGGAGTGGCTGGCTCAGGCTCTCAGCGGTTTGCTGGGAGACTGACCTGCATGCTGGTCCAGGCATGTGGCTGGATCCTGACCATATGGTTGTGATCTTGCCAGAGCTTGGACCTGTGATCCACAGGAGAAGTGCAGCCAAATGAGCTTTGGCTGTACCTCTCCTTTTAAGGAGGGTCCTGTTCTGTTCCGTTCCATCATGACACTGCCTCCTTGCATAAAGATGTGGTTTGACCCGTTTGGTATGGAGAAACATTATGGCCCACTCAAAGCCCTGACCTCAACTCCTACTGAACACATTTGGGATGAATAAAATGCCAATTGTGAGACAGGTCTCATCCAGCATCAGCACCTAACCTCACAAATGTTTTGGCTGGATGGGCAAAAAGTCCCTCAGACACGCTCCAGAATCTTGTGGAATCCCATCCCAGAAGAATGGTGAATGTGATGGGCAACTCAATATCCTGGTTTTGGAATGTCAATGTACAATCCCCTGTAGGTGTGATGGTCAGGGTACCACAGCTTTCTGGCTATATATTGTATAATGTCAGTTTACTAGTAATGTTTACCCTACGTAAGGTTATCCTTTGGGCTTATGCACGCGTGCGCACACAGTTTGGCTTGTACAGTACAATTAAAAAATTGATTTTTCATGCACCCAGAAAGCACAGGTGTAATGTAAAACTTGCTGTCAGTAGCTTAGTGTTATATGCTGATGGCATACTCCTGTTAAGTGACACCTCCTCCTTCTTTTTTTTTTTTTTTTTTTTCTGAGCGTACTCTGAGATTTCTGATCAGTTGAATTCGGCTAAGTCATCTATTCTCCAGTTCGACCCCGATATGCGTATTGCAGTGGACTTTGATCTACCTTTTTGAAATGGGTGACTGAGCTGACCCATCTGGGGGGGGTTTCGTATATTGTCCAATGTCTCAGATTGTTAGAAGGCCCTAAACTTAATGCCTTTTGCTTATGATGAAACAAGATGGATGAATGGCGTGGGGTCTTCACTTTAATTGGTAGGATAAATTTACTAAAAATGAAGGTTGTCCCAGTTTTCCTCTATTACCTCGGTCATACCCCAGTATAGATACTCATTGTATGTATTTTTGGAAAGGTGTTCCATTTTTCTTATTACACAAAAACATTCCAAACGTTACAAAACCAAATAGGCAGCTTTAAGCAGTTTTACGGAGCTCAGATACCTTTTCATAAAGGGATAATAGAACATATACTTATCAGGAATGTCATTATTGGACTGCAGGGCCCAGAAGATTCCCTTTTTGTTCTATGTACTCTATAGAGAACCAAGATCAAACCTACAACATTTATAACCCCCCCCCCCCCCCTTTTTCCTCACCATTGAGCAGGAGAGCTAAGAAGCTCATAGCATGGTATCAACAAACCAACAGAGTAGGTGTATTGTGTCACATTCGTGGAGTTATGATTGTTGAGATGGCGCAACATCCTTCCTGAAGGAATCCGCTATATCAGGCCATGGCTGTCAGATTTTGAAGAATTTATTGGGGCAAGCCTGACCCTTATAAATCAGAAAACAGGTAGGTCCTTTTTTTTTTTTTTTTTTTTTTTTTTAAATATATGATAAAGTTGCTGCACTGAGGGTGCAGCAGCATTTTTTTCACATTAAAAAGATTAACTTTTTGGTATAAAACAGTAACATACGAATTTGGGGTTTGAGCGTGTGTCTGATGTCCAAAGTCATTCAGAATACCCAACAGTCCTACATCTTGGGTCTGGGGTACAGGTATATAGAGAATACTATCAAAAAAAGAAAATATATCCTTCCAATAAGTTGACATGGTAGAGCAAATCCAGAACATATGTGCAAGATCAGCTCCCATAGAACCACAGTGAGGACTAGATGCAGCAGGGCAATTCCCATACGGGCCAATTTAGCAGGTGTATAAACTTAACTTGTATAAAACCCTCTCATTCGAACTGATGATATCCTGAAAATTGACTTCTGAGGCTTCCTCCCAACCCTCAGTTTGGGAACGGCACCATCCACTTTCACTGAGCAAGTTGGAAGGGGTTGTTCCCAGCAGACTGGAAATAGTAGTAGACAGTCATAACCAGCTTAGTGATATCTGGATATGACAGGAATACCTCAAGTGCCGATTCTGAGAGCTCCAGGGTCAGACCTTTGAACTCTGCTTTAACAGCATGATGTAACAATAGATACTATGTCTTAGACTCTGTTCAATCTAATCATGACTCTTGAACTGAGGCACAATCTCTGTATAACTCTGTTCTGTTGTCCGCAGCGGCGGAGAGAAGATACCTTTTCCTGCAGGGCTACTTTGAGGAAGGGGAAAACACTGGCCATCTTCTAGCCCTTGTAGCAAGGGAGCAGCGGGATTCTTCTAATATATTAGCTATACGGGCAGAGACGGGGGAGGTGCATACTCGCAATTCTGATATCTTAAATGATTTACATCAGTTCTATAATGACCCATATACTTCTAAAACTAACTATGACCCATCGGACTTGGCCCTGTTCCTGCAGTCTTGCCCCTTTCCCCAGCTCTCTGAGGCTGATAGACATGCTAAATTCTCCAATTACTTTAAAACCTCATACACACACAATCAGACTTTGTACAAACTTTCCCGTGGATTTGGCCGCAAGTTTGTATTGCATACACACGATCTGACTTTTTAGGCAACAAACACAAACGTAGTGACGTTTCAACGTCCTGACGACCCTTCAAAAGAGGACATTCAAATGCTCCAGCGGCACCTTTGGTCAACTTCTGTATTGTTGTCCGATCTTTTGCATTGGTTCTGAGCATGCGTGTTTGTACTTTGTACAAAAGTCTGATGGGTTTTGTGTACACATGATGGGACTTTGCTCCATTAGACTTCTGTTGCCAGAAAGTTTGTCCATTCGCACAGCAAACAAAAGTCAGATGAAAACCAAAAAAGTTTGTCCGATGGAGCATACACACGGTCGGTTGTTGCCACAAACAGCTAATTTGCATGTTTGTTGTCAGATCGTGTGTACGGGCCTTAACAGAACTGACGGAGGCCTTGGACAAGACCCCACATCACAAATCTCCTGTCTCAGACGGCCTACCAGTAGAGGTGTACTCCCGTTATGGTGAGGTCCTTCTGCCACCCCTTTTGCGGGCCTTAACTGAGGCAGTTGAGACAGGCTGCCAGCATGACAGTATGCAGGAAGCAATCATTGTAGTTCTTCCCAAGCCAGGCAAGGATAGACCTATGCCGGACTCTTATCGCCCAATTTATTTACTGAATGCGGACATTAAGCTGCTGGCTCGAATTTTAGCCACAAGACTCTCCCAGGTGATAGGCAAACTGATCCATTGCGATCTGTCTGATTTTATTCCTACTCGTTCCATGTCTGATAATATTCAGCGTCTGTATATGAACCTGCAGGTGCCGTTGGATAATCCAGGGGAGGGCCATCCTGTCACTGGACACTGCAAAGGCTTTTGACAGTGTGGCGTGGCCCTAACTCCTAGAGATATTGGCGATATTCTGGTTGGGAAGTCATTTTATTGCATGGGTGAAAGTACTGTACTCTAGTCCTAGAGTGAATTAACAATAATCTTTCATCCCCATTTGAATTGCATAGAGGCACTCGGCAAGGGTGCCCGTTATCCCCATTGCTGTTCGCCTTGGCGATAGAGCCTCTGGCCATCTTGGTGCACACTGCGCCGGAGGTAGTAGGGGTTCGCAGAGGTCAACTGGAGGAAAAAATTTCTTTGTATGTGGATGACACACTCATTTATTTAGGTGACTCTGAGTCTCTGCGAGCAGTGATGGGGATCATAACAGACTTTGGGGGCTTTTCTGGCTTCACCATTAATTGGTCCAAATCAACCCTAATGCCCATTGATCCGCTGACAGAGCCTCTGCCGGAAGGCTTGGATCAGATATCCATAGTGAATTGCTTTAGATACCTGGGAGTAGTGGTGTCCCCAGATCTGGCCGAATACCTTCAGCTGAACCTGGGTCCGCTGCTGGATAAGCAGAAAGTTAAATGTTCCAGTTGGTGTAAACTTCCCTTGTCGGTAGTGGGATGGGTGAATTTAATAAAAATGGTATGGGCTCCGCAGCTTCTATACATTTTTCATAATTCACCTATGTGAATTTCGAACAAATGGTTCAAAAGCATTGATTCACTGATGTGAGATTTAACCACTTTCAGACCGGACCATTTTGCTGGCCAAAGACCAGAGCACCTTTTGCGATTCGGCACTGCGTCGCTTTAACTGACAATTGCGCTGTCGTGCGACTTGGCTCCCAAACAAAATTGACGTCCTTTTTTATTTTTTTTCCCCACAAATAGAGCTTTCTTTTGGTGGTATTTGATCACTCCTGCAGTTTTTTTTTATTTTTTGCCCTATAAACAAAGAGCGACAATTTTGACAAAAACACATTATTTTTTACTATAATAAATCTCCTCCAAAAATATATTCAAATAAAAAAAGGTGTGTGGGTTTTTTTTTTTTTTCTTCCCTCCCTCAGTTTAGGCCACTATGTATTCTTCTACATATATTTGGTAAAAAAATAGCAATAAGCGATTATTGATTGGTTTGCGCAAAAGTTATAGCGTTTACAAAATAGAGGATCGTTTTATGGCATTATTATTATTATTATTATTATTTTATTTATATATGTATAATATTCATTTTTTTTTTATTTATTTTTTTTACTAGTAATGGCGGCGATCAGCTTTTTATATTGTGACTGCGATATTATGGCGGACACATCGGACATTTTTGACAGTTTTGGGAGCATTGTAATTTATACAGCAATCGGTGCTATACAAATGCACTGATTCCTGTGTAAATAGCAGTGAAGGGGTTAAGTGTGTCCTAGGGGAGTGTTGCTAACTGTGGGGGGCGTGGCTGTGTTTTACACGTCACTGATCTCTGCTCCAATTACAGGGAGCAGCGATCAGTGACACTGTTTACTTTAGCATCTCCCCCGTGAGACGATCGTGGGTATCCCGCGATCCAGCAGCGCACATGCTATGGCACTGCGGCAAATTTAAAGGGACGTACCTGTACGCCCATTTGCTTGTCCGTGCCATTCTGCCAACGTACATATGTGTGCACTGGTCGGGAAGTGGTTAATATGGAGGAAGAAGGTAGCCAGGATTAGCTTAACTATTCTACAGTATGGGAAGGATGGGGGGGTCTGGCAGTACCCCACCCTAAAATGTACTTTCTGGCTTCAGCAGCTAGTGGGGTGGGGACGGGAAGCGGGTGCAGATCCGGTGATCAATTTGGTGACTGTCTGACCCTTTTACTGAAGGCGGCCTCCCATATAGAGATGGCCCTGCCAAGCATCCTGCATTCTGCCCCCCACTGGTGTCATCCTTAGGAAGGTGTGGAGGGAGTTTCAAAAGGCCTTAAAGATGAGGGGCCCATTGCCCTTTAACCCTGTGTGGGATAACCCTAAATATTCAGAGCTTCATGATCTGCAAGGGTTCACCCCCTGGAAGGAAAAGGGAATCTGGCTCTTTCCACAGCTATATGAGGGGGAGGAGTTAAAAACATATGAAACTATTTTAGGAATACCAATTGGCCACCAGGGGCTTTTATCAATACCTTCAGCTCCGGCATGCCCTGCGGGCACAGCAACAGACCTGCTCCCTGACATTATCATCATCGCAATTGTTGATGGAAGTCCTCTGGGAAGATTTATGCAGAATTATTGTCCTCGGTCCAAGACCATGCTTCCTTCAAAAGTTGAAGTAAGTGGGTGGAAGATATAGATGGGGACCGATGGGACATGGCTCTAGAATCTGCGATATCTGTTTCAGCATCCCATAAACTGTCAACTATTTATCCTGCATAGAGCTTATGGAACACCAGTGCAATTACATAGGTGGGGAAGAAGGGATTCCCTCTTGTGCCCCAAGTGCAAAATACACCAGGGGGACTTTATACTTTTACTCTGGAGATGCCCGAAGCTTCAGCCAGATTGGCTCAGACACCTGTTCCATTAAACCCCCTGGTGTACTTGCTAGGGGCCATTGATGTCGAAATGTATCCGAAAGGAATGTACAGGGGGTCCCAGACTTACAAACATCCGACTTACAAACGACTCCTACTTGCAAACGGAGGGAGACAACAGGAAGTGAGAGGAAATCTACCGCTAGGAAGGGAAATTCACTCCTGTAAGAGTTAATATGGGAAAAAGGTGTCTCCACTGATTCTTTATCACCAGTCCATGTTTCCCTAACAACAACCCAAAATTTTCAAAATCCAATTTTCATTGGGACAGAAGGTGAGGTGAAATCTTCTGAACAGGGGCACAGACAGCAAAACAAATGTTACAGGGGTGATGACCCTTCCCTATGTTCTCCAAAAAATTTACCTGTTCCGACTTACAAACAGATTCAACTTAAGAACAAACCTACTGTCCCTATCTCGTTTGTAACCCCGGGACCCCCTGTACTACATGATTACAAGGCTAATGTATTTGGCCAGAAAACGTATTGCTCGATACTGGATAGCATCTGTGGTCCCCACAGGGAAACAATGGATCAGTTATGTCAACGCCTTACTTCTTCGAAAACGCCTGGCATATAGCCGCAGGAAGGCAGTGGGTTAATTTGACCTTATCTGGCAACCTTGGCTGGCGGATCCTAGCCTTGCACCACCACAACTGGTAATGGACAGACTTCATGTAGAGATCTACTGTTGCTGTTGGGAGAAGAGAGAGGAATGGGGAAACGCAGGTTTGGTTATGTTTACAGTTATGCACAGGAGGATCCGAGTGTTGAAAAAGTGACTAATTCTGATATGTTATATTGGGCCATAAGTGCTGGTTGGTGTTCGGGGTTAGGGGGGGCTACAGAAATCTTATATATGCACATATATCGTGGACTCCTGATAGGGTATGTAATGTTCAATTTCATATACTGATATGATTGTATGTACCTTTATGAGCAATGGATAAATAAGTTTTGCTTTAAAAAAAAAAAAAAAAAAAAAAGTTTTGGGGGAAGCATTGGCTCCCTTGCACCTGGAAAAACCTAGTGCCCTTCCTGGACAATCTCCTCTCATTCGCTTCTTCTAGGGATTGGCTCTTTGAGGACATTCAGGTCACCCAGGACTGACACTGCAGCCTGGGCTGGCATATAAATCTGGAGAAATCAGACCTGGTCCCATCACAAGTGGTGCTGTTTTTGGGCTGCACCATTCCACTGTACAGACTATCTATCTATTTTTCAGAGGAAAAGATATGCAAGGTAGCCCGGGAGACAGCATCTCTGCAGCAGAACAGTTTGCTCTCAGTAAGGAAGATAATGGCAGTTGTGGTCATCACTACTTCATGCATCCCAGCTGTGCCCTGGACACGCTTGCACCAGAACCTCTTCAATTATTCCTGCTGAGGATTATGGATGACTCGAGTCTCTGTAGACTGCCTGGTTTGGGTTCCGATCAGGGTGAGACCTTTCCTCTGGTGGTGGAGATCCTGGGTTCACTTCACACAGGGTTAGCTTTTGGCCTGGCCAATTTTTGAGGACCACCAGACTCGAGCTCCTGGGGTTAGGGAGCTCATCTGGGCGACCTCATTGCCTAGGGTCAGTGGTCCAAACGAGCCTCAACGAACAGGAGGGAACTTATGGCTGTGAACAGAACTGGCAGTCTTTTGAGAATGTCAGAGGCCACCATCTTCATAACGACTGATACATAAACAAGCAGGTAGGCACAAGCAGTCAGCTTTGAAGAGTATAGTGGAAGATTTCCTCTTGGGCAAGAGGCAATCTGGTCTCAAGATAAGCAGTACATTTTGAAGGGGACTCAGATTTCCTTAGTGTGTGTTTTCATAGGTTTACATACCCTGGCAGAATTAGCTTTCCTGGCCATTTTTCAAAGAATATGAATGATAACACTCATGGCTAGTGTTTGAAGTAATTTATTAATCCACTGTTTCCTTTTTTTTTTTTTTTTTTTAAATCATCACAACAAACTATCCAAATGACCCTGATCAGAAGTGTACATACCCTGGTGATTTTGGCCTGATGACATGCACACAAGTTGACACACGTTTGAATGGCTATTAAAGGTAACCATCCTCACCTGTGATCCAGTGCTGCACTGATGTTTTTGGATTCTGAGTCATGGGGAAAGCAAAAGAATTGTCAAAGGATCTGCGGAAAAAGGTATTTGAACTGTATAATGCAGGAAAAGGTTATAAAAAGATATCCAAGGAATTGAATGGCAATCAGCAGTGTTCAAACTCTAATCAAGAAGAGGAAAATGAGGGGCTCTGTTTAAACTAAACCAAACCACGGTCAGGTAGACCAACTAAAAATTCAGCCACAACTGCCAGGAAAATTGTTTGGGATGCAAAGAAAAACCCACAAATAACTTCATGTGAAATACAGGACTCTCTGAAAACACGTGGTGTGGCTGTTTCAAGATGCACAATAAGGAGGCACTTGACGAAAGATGGGCTGCATGGTCGAGTCGCCAGAAGAAAACCATTACTACGCAAATGCCACAAAGTATCCCGCTTACAATACGCCAAACAGCAGATACAAGCCTCAAACCTTCTGGCACAAAGTCATTTGGAGTGATGAGACCAAAATTTTGCTTTTTGGCCACAACCATAAACTCTACATTTGGAGAGGAGTCAACAAGGCCTATGATGAAAGGTACACCTATTCCTACTGTGAAACACGGAGGTGGATCGCTGATGTTTTGGGGATGTGTGAGCTACAAAGACGCAGGAAATTTGGTCAAAATTGATGGCAAGACGAATGCGGTATGTTATGAAATACTGGAGGAACATTTGCATTCATCAGCCAGGAAGCTGTGCATGGGACGTACTTGGACATGCCAACATGACAATGATCCATAACACACAAGGCCAAGTTGATCTGTCATTGGCTACAGCAGAATAAAGAGAAAGTTCTGGAGTGGTCATCTCAGTCTCCTAATCTCAATATCATTGAGCCACTCTGGGGGAGATCTGAAATGTGCAGTTCATGCAAGAATTTACAGGAACTGGAGGCTTTTTGCCAAGAGGAATGGGCAGCTTTACTATCTGAGAAGATGGCGCCTGATCCACAAATGCCACAAGACTTCAAGCTGTCATTGATGTTAAAGGGGGCAATACACAGTATTAAGAACTGGTGTATGTAAGTTTTTGATCAGGGTCATTTGGGTAGTTTCTGTTGCCATTATGATTTTAAAGCAGTTTGATAAATGGCTTTAGCCAAACGCTAACCATAAGTGAAAATTTTGGGTTATTCGTATTCTCTGAAAAAGGGCTGATACCCTGGCAGAATTTAGGATATGTACACTTATGAGCACAACTGTATGTATGTTCTCCCCTAGCCATTGGCAGATAAGGCAGGAGGAGAGGTTTTTAAATTGGGAAATGTATTTTATTTTATTTCTGCCATAACTGCTTTCTGAGATCAGTTAAAGATGGACTTGCTTCCTTTTGTAGGAAAATAAATGGTGTTTTTCTTCTCACTAAACCCTCTGTACCTGGCAAAAGCAGTGGATGCTCTGACCAAGCCTTGTACCTACAAGCTCAGGTATGCCTTTTTCCCCGATCAGGCTTCTGCTGGATTTTCTAAAGGTAGTTTGTTGGGTGGGGGGGGGGGGGTGGAGAGACTATGAATTCTAATCTCTTCTTACTGGGCCCAGAGACCATAATTTTCACTTCATCATCATTCTCTAATTTTTGCCTATAAAGTGAAACTGGATCTGCTGTCCTAGGGACCAGTTCTACATCCCAGAGTTTCCTCCCTGAAGCTAGCAGCATGATTTCTGCTAGGAACAGATTTTGAAATCCTAAGGGTTTCACAGACCAAGAAATCGGCACCCTATTGAACAGTTGTAAGCCTGTTAACAGTCGATCAACGTTTGGAAACCTTTTTAACACTTTGGATGCAAGAGCACCATAGTATCTCTCCAACTATTCAATTCTGCAGCTTTTTTCAAGATAGCACTGACCTAGATTTGGCACTCTTAAGGTCAAGGCTCCCTGTGACCCTTTGGAAGAGACTTCAATCAGATGGTTAAGGCCCCTTTCACACGGGGCTGTGCGTTTTCCCTCCTCCGCTTGCTCAGCAGGGATCGCTCCATTGATCCCCCGCTGAGATGACAAGTCCGCCTCTGCACTCTGACAGGTCCATCCCTGCACAGAGCCTCGCTCTCTCCTATGGGGGGGATCGGATGATTACGGACTGCCTGTCCGTTTTCATCCAATCCGCCAGATGGATGGAAATTGGGGTTTGCATCCGTCTGGATTTGGCAGATTGGATGTCAGCGGACATGGTGCATGGAGCGCCCGTTCAGATCCGCCTGAAAAAATTGGTGGATCTGAAAGGTCCGCACATGTGAAAGGGGCCTTACTTTAAAAAAACAGCATTTCTAATAGCGTTACTTCAGCACACAGAGTCAGTGAGCTACAGGCACTATCAAACCTCTCTTTCTGTCAGTTTGTGTGCAGAAAAAGCCAGTGCCATGACTGACCAGATGTAAAGCTGCAGCTTGGTCGTCTGTCTACTTTTATGAAGCATTAGCAGCTGGACTTGTTAACCACAAGTCAGGATCGGGCGTTTGGCAGAAAGGCATTCCAGGTGAACATCCCTCCCTAACCCGGTAAGCTCTTGCATATTGTCTCATGAGTTGTCCAGGAAGATGACTTGGGAAAATCAGTTAGACTTTCCAGTAACTCGACATCAGGTTCTTTAGTAAACTGAGGCACATGGAGGATCTCCTCTTAAAGTCCTCTTGGCAAAGTGTTTCCTGTCCTGGTGGGTAGGCCTGTTTTAAAAATGTGCTTTTTTTTTTTTTTTTTTTTTTTTTTTATTTTCCTTCAAAGCTATCTTTTTTGTTTAAAAACCTTAAAGATTTGCGATCTTATGTAAAGTCCTATATTGTAAGGTTCCTCAGCTAAAGAAAAGGAAATCCTGGAATACCATTCAAGTAACACTGTACATCTTTAAAGCGGTTCTGCACACACTTTTTTTTTTTTAGTAAATCTCTTTGCCTTCCAAATCTGGCAGAGTACTAAATGTTGTGTTTTTTTTTTTTTTTTTTTACTTACCTTGTAATTGGGTCTTTCCTTTGTCTCTTCGGGGGTGGACGGGGTCTGTGCAGGGATTCTCGTCATGACGCACTGTCTCTTCGGGTCTGGTGTCATGCATCTCAGGAGTCAGTGCGGGAATCTCGCGAGATTTGCGGGCATCGGACCGGGAATCTCGCGAGATTTGCGGGCATCGGACCGGGAATCTCGCGAGATTTGCGGGCATCGGACCGGGAATCTCGCGAGATTTGCGGGCATCGGACCAGGAATCTCGCGAGACTTTAAGGACGTGAGGCATGCTGGTTCCCATAACGAATGGGAACAAGGAAGTGAATGCTTGTGGGTTTCAAATGCCCACAAGCAAAATTACATTGCTGCTGTTGTTTTTATTTTAAAAGTGCAGATCTTTCTAAAAAACAGACATGGACACCAAAAAAGTGAGTTTATTTTAAGACTCAAAATACTTTTAACATGACAAGAAAAATAAAAAAAAAATTAGTGTGTGCAGAACCGCTTTCATTCTCAAATGAGAAATATGCATTTCTGCCACTAGGGGGCACTGCGAGGGAAAGGCAACCGTTTTTAGTATGCCTACATTTTGGTCAAACTGTAACTCCTACAGTTGGGATGATGGTTTTTCACCTCAGTAAACAGATGAGATTTGTAACTATTGTGAGAAGAATTTTTATTTTTATTTTCAAAAGGCAAATACTTTATGGAATTAAATGATGGACTATAAAAAATAAATATATATTTACTCGAGTTCTCATTCCAGAAACACTTTCTGCTGCTTCTGGATCATCACAAAGTGTTTCTTCACCAGCAGCATCTTCAAGTAAAGTGTTACAAACCACGTCCTCACAAATACAATCCCTTCATTTATAAATAAAATGACACCTGAAAATCAGATCATTGATCAAGCTCTTGCAAGAGCAATATTAGAGAAAGGGGGTGGTTACCTGTTCTCATGCATAGGTGAAATGTTATTATCGTATATAGTCCATGTTTGTTTTTAAACACATTTTTATTTTTTGCAAATGGAATAACAAGTTTAGTCTATTTACTAAATAAGCTGTATTTTTTATTTAAGCATAATACTTGTATATACACTGCATTTCACTTTCCCAGTGTAACAAAGACTTTCAATTTGTAAAATATGTGTGAACCTATAAATGAGCTTCTTTTTATATTCCAGATTTACTTCAAAAATGTCCACCCCAAATTCCCTGATGGAGGTAAAATGTCACAGTATTTGGATTCGTTGGAAATAGGGGACACCATTGACTTCCGTGGACCCAGTGGTCTTCTGACCTATGGAGAGAAAGGTAATGCACATTTCTTTCTTCTTTCTAAAAATCCCTTATTGCAGATTATACATTTTTATATAGCTTGGCTGTCATGTAAGATTTTGTCAAACTTTCTATCTGGGCATGCTGATCACTTTTTATTAAATTATACGTTTTGATATTTTTTCAGGAAGTTTCCAGATCCGAGCGGACAAGAAATCTGCACCAGTTACGAAGAAGGCAAAACACCTGGGAATGATCGCTGGGGGAACAGGTACACCCACGACCAGGGGGTTTACATTCAGTAGTCACACTTTGACTACTGTGCTTTTTATTCAGTGCTGTAAGCTCCTTTCTAATGTAAAGGTTTTTCTGGCTGTCCTATCCTGTCATCTGACCATCCTCTGCTCTGGTCACCCCCCTCATCTTACTGCCACCTTCCCTGTTCGCTCCATTTATCTTATTGGCCCTCATCTCTTTCCTCTTATGACTCCCCTCTTTCACTTCTCTGACCCCCCCCCCCCCCCCCCCTTTTTTTACTTTTCCATTCTTTGACATATCCTTTTTTACTTCTTTCCCTTTTTCCAGTTCTCTCCAATGTCTCATTTCCCTTTCTTTTCTCAGGAATAACCCCAATGCTACAGCTCATCCGTGCCATCATGAAAGACAAAGCTGACCCTACAGTGTGCTATCTGCTCTTTGCTAACCAGGTTTGTAAAGTACATGATTTGGGCCTCCATCAGTGACTAGCTGGCAGTGGGGAACCCCCAAGCCCTGGTCAATCTATGACTTCCTGAAAGCATGCAGAATATAAATGCACCCACATTATTTTCCACAATGGCCCCTGGTGACTTATGAAGAGACCTGTCTTCTAAATTTTTAGAAAGTCGTATTGCCACAGGAAGTTTGGTGGGTCATTATAGTTCCCATTATGATTGCTGAGTTTGTGCTATTTTTGGCTTTGGTAGGAGCGCTGACACTTCTAATTTTGTAATTTTATTGCTGTCTGAGATTAAGTTTGTTGTATTGCAGACGGAGAAGGATATCCTGTTGCGTAATGAATTAGAAGAAATCCAGGTCAATTACGGCTCCCGCTTCAAATTATGGTACACGCTGGACCGCGCTCCTGAGAGTAAGAAGCCTTCATCTCATCTGAACTCTGCTTTTACTTTTTCACTCTGCATTATTTTCTCCTGACCCCTGCCCTGTATATTGCATACCTATTTGACCCCTGCACTCCCCTGTCACTTTCCATTGAACTCTGTTACTACTGACCCCTACACTCTGCATTACTACTAACCTCAAAACCCCTGTATTACTACTACTACTACTGACCTATTACCATGGTGATTTTTATTTTTTTAATGTCTTCCATGTTAAGCTAGATCCCCGCCTCGGCAAGGTTGCCTAATTACACTTTTATAGATCTAATGCACATATTTGGGGGGGTCTGCAATTACCTTTTTGACCGTGTGTGTGTGTGTGTGTGTGTGTGTGTGTGTGGTTTATTGTTTTTCAACTGACTTGAGACTGTCATTTGGAATATAAGAATCCTATTCAGTGGAAACGGAATGTTATGCTTGCCGTACTTAATATACCAGGTCCAGGGGTGGCGCAAGCTCGTTTCCATAGGTCAATCAGAACCTTATCTCACTCTGTCCAAAACCAAAGAAAACATTGGTAGTCTTCTACTTTTTTTTTTTTTTTTTACTGTGACTGCAGTAAAAGAGGTTGAAGGTCTTGAAATCTTGTGAATTGATGTCCCCCGCTTGGTTGGTTTGCTTGAATGGATCATTTTTCCACCCAAACCCAATTGGTCAGAATTTCACTTTAATAAGAGTGTGTGTGTGTGTGTGTGTGTGTGTGTGTGTGTGTGTGTGTGTGTGTGTGTGTGTGTGTGTGTGTGTGTGTGTGTGTGTGTGTGTGTGTGTGTGTGTGTGTGTGTGTGTGTGTGTGTGTGTGTGTGTGTGTGTGTGTATATACACATACTGGGCCAGCAAAGGCCATAAGAGATGGCTTTGATATGCGAGGGAAGGGGCTGTGATGGGAATTGACGACTCTTAGAGTCCATTCACACAGGGGCAACGCGACTTCCAGCGTGACTTTGGGAGGCAACTTGGACACGACTTAAGTATGAATCACAACGCGACTTGGGGCAACTTGAAGTTGCCTCCAGGACAGGGGACTTTGCCAGTGGCCAATCACATAATAATCAGCTCTGTGGGAGGGAGGGGTTTGCCTAGAAAACTATTTTTACTTCCTGGAAAGTTGCTTCAGTTAAGACAGGGGATCCGACTTTGAGGCAACTTTCATTGAAATCAATGGGTACAAGTCGCCTAGAAGTCGGATTGAAGTGGTACAGAAACCTTTTCTGAAGTCGGAGCAACTTCAGTAGTGTGCATTAAGACGGCTCTCATTCACTTACATTGATTTTATCATGTCGCGCGACTTGAGGCAACTTCAAGTCGAATCCAAAGTCGCCCCTATGTGAATGGACTCTTATAGTTAAATTTTCTAGTTCAGGCACATTGCAAATGAATTAAAGGGGAAAACCCTGCAAGTCATAATTTTAAAATACTTGACTTTTCTGTGCTTTTACCAGTAATCTTTTTAGATTGGTGACTAGGTATTAAGTGTAACATCACTGCTATTGCTTTTTGTTTTTAGACTGGGATTACAGCCAGGGATTCGTAAATGAGGACATGATCAAGACCTTCATGCCACCTCCCGGGGACGATGTTCTGATGTTGATGTGCGGTCCCCCTCCAATGGTCCAGTATGCCATTAACCCTAGCCTGGACAAGCTGGGCTACCCCCAGGACAGGAGGTTTGCCTATTAGCCCTTCAATGTCTAGCCCTGAGATTGCTACTCTGAGAAATTTGGCAAAGGCAACGCCAGCGTCAGACCTGGAGCAAAGAGCAAGTGTTTCCTCACAAGCCTTTGCAATCTGCTGCCTTGTCATTGTATTCAACGTTGTTTGTAATGCTTGTTCTATATTCTTCTTGGTATGAAACACAGACACCAGAGCAAAGTTAACAGTCTGATCCCAGATGGTAACGTGGTGAAATATGAAGGGGTAAAATATATGGGAGGTGCAAGGGAGAGGTTGGGCATCGGTTTGGCTACATGTCCAGTTTTAAAGCACTTGGTAGCATGAGACTAACTGTTAATCAGTTGCCTGCTTGGCAAGTCCACCCAAAAATGTTTGTCGTTTTGGGTGGGTTAAAAAAATGCAATGGGAGCTATGTAATGGTTCGGATTAAACTAGAAGGTTAAAGGTTTGTAAAATGTTGTATTTGGTTCCAATTTCAGTTTCAAGTTGTTGTATTTTAAACCCCCTCCAATTTTATTTCATTCAGTTTGGGTTTCTTAAAGTGTATGTGAACACTAAATTTACTTTTTCAATGTTTGGCAGCAGGCCTCACGATAAACCGTTTCTTAAGCAAATTTTTTTTTTTTTTTTTTTTTTGTGAATCTGTCAACATTTTATAACCTGGAGATCTGCCAATTCCAGCATTTTCTGTTTCAGTCAGACAACGCTGAGTCACTGCCTTCCAATTTGCAGCAGAGTTGTCAGCCTGTTGTACGAGGTCCTTCAGTTGGCCATTGGGCCACCTATTTGATAAACCTGATAAGCAACCCAAATAGCCGAAGGAGCGCAGGCTGACAAAGCTTCTAATTGCAAAACAGCAGCTTAGCATTATTAGGTTGCTATAGGAAGTGCTCTTACAGTCAGGATTTCCAGGTAAGAAATGTTGCAACAGATTCACAAAAAAATTGCTTAGGATAACTGTGTACAGTGAGACATGATGGTAAACTCCAAATGCATTTTGGGTTTTCATACTTAGTTTTTTTTTATTTTTATTTTTTTTTGTCACAATTTCTGTTTTAGAGTTATTTTTTATTTCTTCTTTTTTTGAACACCATACAAATTGTTTGAGTCACAAAGTTTGGGTTCCTTCATGGTTTGCTCTTTTCTCTCCACCTGTTGCAGAACTACTTCGACACGCATGCTTTGTCAGGCAGCATGGCATGCTAGAACTTGTAGTTCCACCCTAGAAGGAGAGATCTAGACTGTACCATTTTTCTGGGATTGTCTAAATGTGTTGCTTCTCACTGACAGTCTATTATCTAAAGTGTTAACACTAGTGGTGATTCTAAAATAGCTGAAGTTTTTTGGGGTCAGAATTACTTTAGTGGGTTTCCCCTTTCAGGCAGGAAATGTTTTTTTTTTTTATTTTTTTGCTGTGTACTCCAACGTGTGCACTATGCTTGGCCTCCTATATTCAAGTCTCAAAACTGTATCTTACCCAGAGCCACTAATCGGGCTTCACCAACTACATTCCAACTATTGATATCTGAATGTTTAAGGCTGTGGGTAAAACGGTTCATATTTAACAAACCTGAGGTCAGATCTCTCAGCACTAAGCAGCCGTCTTTCTATTTGCACTATGAAATTTCTTCTGTCCAGCCTGCGGCCTCCTTGGACGTCCTCTTTGCAGCATAACTTTGAATTTCTGGAAGCCTGTGTATAATGTATTTTTTTTTTTTTTTATTATCTTCTCATAAATATAAATCCAGTTTTGAGAATAAATTTGAACTTTGAGTCTTGTCTTCCTTTTGGTTTGCAGTGGCTGTGAGAATGAAGATGTATTAAGCTGACCAAACAGTAAATTGGGCTGATTTGACAGATCAAAATTTTGACTGACCATTCTTTGTAGAGAGGCTAAACCGTCTGTTCACATTCTATCCAATCGCAGCTATAGACATTAGAGGGCGCTCAGACAAGTGGGCTCACTTGCCCTTGACTATTGAATCCGCTGCTTCTCTAAGCTCCAATAGTTGCATCCTGTGACCAATTTTGTCTGCCCTACAGGTGTTTTATTTTTATTTAATTTTTTTTCCCACAGCTACCTCGTTGGAGATTTCCTTTCACTTCCTGTCAGTGACCTGTAGTATTGGGGCAGGAGGTGAGGACTGATATCCCTGGACAGGCTGTAGTCTATCCCCCGCCCTTTTTTTTTTTTTTTTTTTTTTTGATCTTTAAGATCCTTCCCCAATGAGCACAGTCTGACATGGGCAGAGGGTGGGTCCCTCTCTTCCTAACTGTAGTCTGAACCTTCATACACTAACACGTTTTTTTTTTTTTTTTTTTTTTATTACATTTATACAAATACAACAATTTGAAGGTGCTATACATTTTTCATGGGGCAAAAAGAGTTCACTAGATAAGTGTAAAGTGATATATCATACTTGTTACGTCCCATACAGTCCTGCAGGTTCATTTTCAAATCCATTTAAAAAACAGGCAGACTCTATCCTCCTTCCCTCACTCCCTTTTTTTTCCTCCCCTGGTGTATAGTCTAAAGGGTAAGGAGAGGAGTAGGTCTGACGACATCAGTCGGCCCGGACATGCTGGGCATTGACCCTAGAGTAATGGAGAAAGGTAGTGCAGAAGGACATGGAAAGAGTTGAGGAGGAAGAAAGGAAGCGAATGATGGATAGTAGGCATTCTGTCCTAATGGGAGTGACAATTTAAAATATCTACATAATGCTAACATGATATACTAGTTCTATGTGTGTAGCGTCTGGTCACTAACCTCCTCCCATGCTGCCTACATTTTCATAATTTTAGTAGGTAAATTGCTTTACAGTGGTAGTACTGTATTAACCATGGATCTCCAGTGCTGAGTTGTAGGGAGGAGGGTCAGAGTTTCTGTTTGGTAAGAATGGTCTTCCTACCATAACAAGCCGTATACAAGAGGCTTTTTTATTTTTTTTTATTTTTTTTAATGGTAGGTAGACCCTTACAGAAACAAAATTAGTGGATCCATAGGAATTATCACTCCACAAACCGCATGCATATCTCCTACTTGCACCCACCGTACATCTTGTATTATAGAACATGACCACACCATGTGAAAAAAAGGACCAACTGCATTACTACTTTTAGGGTAGTTGGCATGTTGGAGAGGTGGTGTGGTGAGTAATATTAATATGTAGGAATTTTAGTTGTACCCATGTGTCTGTAGCTTGTATACATGGAAAATATTGTTGGATACCTTCTGCCCAATCACCATCTGTTGGGGTGGGGATATCTTGTTGCCATGTCTGGAACTGTTAGGTAACCATAGTAGTATCCTCTTGAGATGGGCAACTGCATTGAGAAAAGGGTTTCATCCACTTTCTCAGCTATCAGAAGGTGTTCAACTGCATGGGAGGTTAATAATGCAGAAAACCCAAATTGGGCTTGGGCCGCATGGCTGAGCCAATGGGCATCAGAAGTACATCCATACATTGGACAGGTAGTACAAGGATCAAAGCCTAATCAGACATTACATGTCCTTGAGAAATCTTGTAGTGTTTTAATGCCATGTTTGGGCCAGATGGATGGGTCCGATATGGTGCAGAAATGTGGAAGCATAGAATTCCACCAAAGTAGGGTGTAGGTGGACCATACATCTGAGGCTCCAATTTTTTTTTTACTAACTTGTCTCCAAACCCAGAAAGTGGTCTTCATAGGAATTGTTATGTCGGGGTTAGAGTTGGGGGGCCTTGTAACACTAAGTTGCTTAGTTCAGAGTAGGAGCCCAACAGAGCAGCCACCAGGGTGACTGTTGGGCTGTTGTCCACCTAGAAGAAGGGCCCAGCCCCCAAGAGTGGGTGGCAATTGAAGGGTAGTCTTTGCAATCCTAGGTATACCACCTGCCCAAAAAAAGGTAAAAATCTTCTCCAGTTTATTAACAAAAGTTTTAGGCATTGGAATAGGAGTGTTCCAGAAAATGTAAAGGAACTTGGGGAGGAAAGTTAAAAAACGAATCTGTTCTATAATATCTCTGCTCTTGCCAGGCATAAAGCCAGAGTATAACCTTAAGGTGGGTAGCTAGTACCTTATTTTTTTTTTTTTATATATAATATACATACATACATACATACATTTAGGAGTGATCTCGGTCTGTAAGATGAGCATAACGCTGGATTCCTCCCTGGGTTGGGTATTACAGTAATTGGATGTGACATAGTAGTGTAGCAAAGAGCATCCCATGAAATCTGGGAGCTAGGACCTCAATGTGGGTTAAAAAAACTCAGAAGGGAGTACATCCATACCCAGGGTTTTCAGATTGTAGAGAATAGATTGCTTGCTGGACCTCCTAAAGTGATTGGGGTATCTAACCACTGTTGCAGATCTAAATCTAGGGTAGGAAATTCAATACCCTCAAGATAATATAGATCAGACCTGTAGTATTGGGCACTGGAGGAGTAAAGCCTCTTTTAGAGCAATGTAAATTGTGTGTTAATAGCTGCAGGATCACATGGGAGCTTGCCAGCCTTGTCATGGATACTAGCTAGAGTGACTGCAGTAGATTTGTTCTTTTAGAGAGACAAGCTAGAAGATGTCCTATACTTTTCCTGGCAGTCTCTACTCGAAGCATTACTTCCCTGTAGGCAATCTGCATATCCTGATAGACCATTGAGTTTTGTGTGCTAATATATTATGATTCCAGTATGTGAGCCCTAGTCCCATTTGTATCTAGAGAAGGGGTCTCAAAATGGCGGCTCTCCAGCTGTTGCAAAACCTAAAAGTCCAATCATGCCTCTGCCTGTGGGAGTCATGCTTGTAACTGTCAGCCATGCAATGCCTCATGGGATTTGTACTTTTGCAACAGCTAGAGGGCTGCCAGTTTGAGACCCCTGATCTAGAGCATGCTTAGATTCGTTAAGGAATCAGTTTGCTATTGCCCGCTCCTATCTATACACATAAGGCATCTCAGACTACTGTTGGAGTGGCAGTGTAAATGCTGAGGCCAGAAACGCTAAGATTGCTAGGGGTTCAATGCTGTCACTTGAAATCCAGAAGTGAGAGGGTCTCTATAGTGTGTGTGTGTGTGTGTGTGTGTGCAAAGTTTGTAGCATGATCTAAAATCTCTTGGGAGAATGGGGACCTCCCTCGCCCTAGGCAGTATGCTGCCATTTGCATTTGAGGTCAATACAAGACCTAGTATTGTAAAAATAGAAGAAAAGCAGTAAACCATGTGGATGTTTCCTCTTCCACCACATATCCCACAGACCAAAGAGACCATTTGGATAGACCAGTGTCTGTGGCCAGTTTTGTCTAAGGGGGCCCATAGTAAAACCTACCACTAATCTTATTGGGGGAGGGATAAAAGATGAGTTTGTAACGGGGGGGGGGGGGCGGCGTGGCGTGGCGCATGGGCTGGTGGAGGAATATACACCCCTATGAGTAACATATCAACTGTATCTATCAAGATATGTATAAGGACATATTTTCCTTTTTGTTGGGTCTAGTTTGGGATCTAAAAGTGAAAATGCCAAGGACTTGCAAGGATATTGCCCCCCCCCCCCGGCATAGGAGTGGGTGATATGGTAGTTGTTGCCCACCTATTGTTTAAGTTTAGTACTTTGCAGTCCAGCAAATGGGTCTCCATAGTACCAACCCGGAATTCAGGTCGATTTTACGTCACTTGATTTTTAGTCGCTGTTTTTCATGCACGATCTCTGTAACTCTATTGTGGACCAAAGCAGTTTGTATGCTGGTCAATTGACCCTTGACCCTTGCCAGCGATTGGAAACCTATTGCGTTTTCCGAATTGAAGACCTTCCTGGGCCTATCCCTCATGGGCAATACTAAAAGTTGAGTTGCGGTCATATTGGTCCACTGACCCAATCCATCATATGACCGTGTTCTCTGCCTCCATGACAGGACACGATACGAACAGTTTTTGCGGTTTGTGCATTTCAATGACCATGAACTGTCGTCCTCGGGGTGACCCTGAATAAGATATCGGCTCTACAAAATTAGGCCCCTCGTAAACCACTTCAACCAACAGCCTTGTTTACTCCCGATCAAGTTGTCTGCTTTGACGAGTCCCTGATTATGTTTTCTGGCCACTTGTCATTCAAACAGTATCTACCCAGCATGTGTGCCAGATATGGGGTCAAGATGTATAAGCTTTGTGACAGGGCAACAGGCTATGCATATAGTTTTATGGTTTATGAGGGAAGAGATAGTTGCGTAGAGCTGGAGAACTGCCCAGACTACATAGGGAGCGCTGGTAAGATTGTGTGGGACTTGCTGTCGCCCTTAATCGTAAAGGGATACCACTTGTATGTGGACAATTATTACATGAGCGTCACTTGTTTGATCATGGAATTGGCGCATATGACACAGTGCAATCAAATCGCCGGGCCTTCCCCCGGCGGCTTGTAGATTTCCGTCTTCCGGCTGGGGGAGAGAGCCTGCTTGAAGTGTAGTAATTTGCTTGCTGTGAAGTGGAGGGATAAGAATGTTTGTTTGTTTTTGTTCTGTCCTCCCTTCACGCAGACACGGCGGTCCAAATTCCTACGGCGACTGGTGTGATAAACCCCTCTGTGTCCACGAATATAACCTTTAATATGGGAGGGGTGGACCTCAACGACCAGTTGTTGGTGCTGTACCTAATTGCCCGTAAGGCCAGACGCTGGTACAAAAGGGTCTGTATATTTATTCCAATTGGCTTTGCTGAACGCTTTTGTGCGATACAAAGCTTCAGGACGAACTGGATCCTTCCTTTTTAAATTCCAGGAATAGATCATCACAGCCCTTCGGTTTCCAGACGGTGCTGTGGCCCAACTTCTCAATGTAAATGCAGTGAGCCGGATGCATTGGAGGCATTTTCCATATGTCCTCCCTGGTACCCCTACCAATCGATCACCCCAAAGAAGTCGTGTCTGTAGCAAGCGTGGATTTAGGCGTGACACGCTATTATTGTCCCTCCTGTCCTGACCATCCTGGTCTTTGCATTGGTGAATGTTTTGAATGCTACCACACACTAGTGAAGTATTAGCGTAAAGTACAGCACTGTGCAGACTAGAACACACTTGCACAGGGTCTCCAAAGATGCCATTGCATTTTTAGAGAACCAAACCTGGAACTGAACCGTTAGTTACACAAAAAAAAAGTGGGGAAGGAAACCCCAAAAAACTATAAAATAAAAAAGCCAAAAATAAGTTGTCGTTTTTTATTATTTCTCTATTGTTCTCTATTCTGCTCTGTTTGTGTGTGTGTGTGTGTGTGTGTGTGTGTGTGTGTTTTATTTTTTTTAACTGCAATGTTTTATTGTTACTATTTTTTATGTTTTGCTTTTCAGGTATGTATTCGTCTCACGGGAAGGCTGAACTGGGAGATGCCGAGATAAACAGCATCTCCCCGTTCTGCCTAGCAACTAGTGACGCCGATCTCTGCTCCCTGTGATTGGAGCAGAGATCAGCATTCACTAGCTGACAGCCACGCCCCCCCACAGTAAGAAACCCACCCCTAGGCATACTTAACCCTTACACTGCTCCCTTGTGGTTAACCCCTTCACTGCCAGTGTCATTTATACAGGAATCAATGCATTTAAATAGCATTGATTGCTGTATAAATGACAATGGTCCCAAAAATGTCCGATGTGTCCGCCATAATGTCGCAGTCACACAAAAAAATTGCAGATCGCTGCCATTACTAAAAAAAAAAAAAAAAAAAAAAAAAAAAACTATTAATAAAAATGCTATAAAACTATCCCTTTCTTGTAAATGCTATAACTTCTACGCAAACCGATCAATAATCGCTTATTGCGATTTTTTTTTTTTTTTTTTTTTTTATTTATTTTTTTTTTTACCAAAAATATGTAGAAGAATACGTATCGGCCTAAACTGAGGGAAAAAAATGTTTTTTTTTTCTATATTTTTTGAGGATATTTATTATAGCAAAAAGTAAAAAATAATGATTTTTTTTTCAAAATTGTCGCTCTATTTTTGTTTAAAGCGCAAAAAATAAAAACCGCAGGGGCGATCAAATACCACCAAAAGAAAGCTCTATTTGTGGGAAAAAAAGGACGTCAATTTTGTTTGGGTGCCACGTCGCACGACCGCGCAATTGTCAGTTAAAGCGACGCAGTGCCGAATCGCAAAAAGGGGCCTGGTCCTTTGGCTGCAAATTGGTCCGGTCTGAAAGTGGTTAACCATTATTTTATTTTCAGGTACGCCATTCAGCTGCAGCACCAATTTATTTATCTTGACAGCAACACCGTTTGCTCTCATGATCCATAAATCAGTGAATCCAGCGCTGTAGGAGGTGATTTCACCTTTACAGTTTTAAAAAAAAAAAGAGCATTTATGCCGAAGCATGGGTGGAGGGGTGATTTGCCCCCTAACCTTAGGGACGGATTGCCCCCATGTTTCGGCATATTTGTTACACTTCTTCCTTTTTTTTTTTTTTTTTTTTTTTTGCACAGATTGTTTTATTGAGTTAATGTTTTATTGTTACCATTGTTTGCTTTTCAGGTAGGTACGCAATTCAGCAGCAGCACTGATTTATGTATCTTGACAGCAACAGCGTTTGCTCTCATGATATATAAATCGACGACTCCAGCACTGTAGGAGGTGATTTCACCACCCCGGTGAAAAAAATAAACTGGTGCATGTATGCCCATCATTTAGAAGTGGGTGGATGAAGGTATTCTAATGGTGGGCATACCTACTAATCAATCTCTTTTTCGTTCAGCCCACAGGCATGTTGGTGGACTTTGAGTGGTTATACCAGAATGATGCCTGCAGGTTTAGGTATCATCTTGGTATGATTCTTTACAGCCAGCGGTCGACTTTCATGTAAAACCAATCCTAGTGGCTAATTAACCACCATCTTCCATGGTTTTCTCGGGCTCCTGTCCCAACAGGGAACCTGAGAATGCAGCCAGTGGTTCCGCCAGCTGCCTGGAGACGTTCTGGTCTCCAATCATCTCTCTATGGCCTAAGAAACCACATTTCATGATTTTAGGTGTATCCGGATATAAACAGCGCCATTGGGAAAACATTTTATAACACCGATCTTGGTGTGGTCAGATGCTTTTCAGGGCAGAGTAGAGATCTAGGATCGAATGGACACCATTTTTTCAAAAAAAGAGTACTTGTCACTCACTACCTATTGCTATCATAGGGGGATATTTACATTCCCTGATATAATAAAAATAATATATAGATTTTTTTTTTTATGAAGGGAACAGTTTAAAAATTGTAAGTTTTAAAAAAAATGCACCTTTTGTCCCCCCTATGCTCACACGCAAAGGCGAATGCAAGTGTCGGTCTGCTGTCATATGTAAACAGCAATTGCACCATGCATGTGAGGTATTATGGCTAAGGTCAGATCGAGGGCAGTAATTTTAGAAGTAGACCTCTGTAAATCTAAAGTGGTAACCTGTAAAGGATTTTAAAAATGTATGTAGTTTGTCGCCGCTGCACATTTGTATGCCGTTTTAAAGCATGTCCTGTTTGGTATCCATGTACTTGGCATAAGATCATCTTTTATTCTATCAAACATTTGGGCATTAAGATTAAAAAAAAAAAAAAAAATTTCCCCCAATAAATTGCGTTTGAAAAATCTCTGTGTGGAGAAAAAAAAATATATATAATGTTAGGGGTTCAAAGTAATTTTCTAGCAAAAAAAATAAATGTTTTTCATGTAAACAAAGGGTAAGAAATGACTTTGTCTTCAAGTGGATGATGTGTAACCTAAGCTTCTAATGTTGTGCATAAAATGCCAAGACAGTTCAACCCCCCCCCTCCCTAATGCCCACATTTTGGAAAGTAGACACCCCAAGCTATTTAAGTCTATGGAATATTTTATATTTTGCCACAAGTTTCGGGAAAATTACAATCCCTCTTTATTTTTATTAATTTTTTTGCACAAAGTTGTCACTAAATGATTTATTGCTCAAATATTCCATGGGCATATCAGTTACGGAGGCCCTGAAACCATTTTGAAAACTAGACACCCCAAGGTATTTGCCAAGAGGCATGGTGAGTATTTTGCAGCTCATTTATTTTTGAAAATAAAGAAAGAAGAAAAATATTTTATTACATTTTTTTTTTTTTTTTTTTTTTTTTTTTTTTCAATTCTCAAAAATTTGTGACAAAAAGTGAGATCTGCAAAATACTCAACATGCATTTCACCAAATAGAATGGGGTGTCTACTTGGCGGTGATTGGTTTTCGCGGTCCTGTACGCGGTTAGACTGCCAAAAGGTCCCACATATAACAATGCCATGTTTGTTTGAACAATATATAATTTAGTGACAACTTTGTGTAAAAAAAAAAAAAAAAAAAACAATTTTATATTCTGGAAACTTGTGGAAAAAATGTTAAATATTCCATGGACTCAACATGCCTTTCAGCAAATCGCTTGAAGTGTCTTCTTTCCAAAATGGGGTCATTTTGGGGGGGGGGGGGGGGGGGGGGGGGGGGGGGGGGTGGGTGGGGGGCCGGGGGGGGGGGGGGGGGGGGGGGGGGGGGGGGGGGGGGGGGGGGGGGGGGGTTAGGCTATCTTGTCATTACATGGCCTCTGAAACTGTGATAGGTAGTGAGGAAGGGAAATTACCATTTTACGCCCTTAGAAATTATTTGTTTTTTGGGGATCTCCATACTCAGGAGAAGCAGCAGAATGTCTTTTGGGGTGTAATTTCACATATGCCCATGGCATGTTTGGCAACTTTGTGCAAAAAAAATGAGGTATCCCCATACTCAGAAGCAGCAGAATGTATTTTGGGGTGTAATTCCACGTATAACATGTGAGCAATATATCATTTAGGGAAAGCTTTGTACATTTTATTTTTTTTTAAACTATTCACTTGTTTGCGTACCAATTAGCAGACACAGCGGTGCCTGGCCCAGTTACCAGTGGCTAACGCAATCATTGGTCATGTGATCATAAACCCCCACCCCGCTTCCAAAATCCTTTAAAGGGCCCGCAGGTGCAGAGGGCTTAAAGTGGAACTAGTCTGCTCACATAATTTGTAATAAAAACATCTTTGCCATTCTGAAGCTTCCCTCCAACCACTTTGCATATTTTGATATATACTGTGATTCTGTACTTGCCAAATATGCTGCAGAAATCTCCCTCCACTGAGTCGGGCTGCAACCATTTTAACTGTGGGCAGCTGAATCTGCTGCCTGTTTACTTCCTGGATTTACACAGGCACACAGAGGTACACCTGCAGCTCTCATTGGCCCTCTTATGAATCACCCCCCCCCCCCCCCCCCCCCCCCCCTCCTTTCATGGCAAACTCTCACGAGAGAGAGCTGTGCATAATGTCATAAGCCTAGGCTTTTTACCAGACAAGAAAAAGGAAGTGGGTTGTATAAGATATTTACTGGCAGAAAAAAAATGTTTTACTATCCAAAGTTAAAACAACAATGGCAGAAGATTCAATAGATGGAAAGTTGAAAAAAATGACTGAAGTTCCGCTTTAATGACATTGGCTGTATGTTTGGGGTTGTTGTCCTGCTGCAGAATAAACTTGGGGCCTGATGGTATGGCATGATGGATAAGTATCTGCCTATATTTCTCAGCATTGAGGACACCTTTGATCCTGCCCAAATCTCCAACTTAATTTGCAGAAATGCAGCCCCAAACTTGCAAGGGACCTCCAACATGCTTCACTGTTGCCTGCAGACACTTATTGTACCTCTCTCAAGCCCTTTGTGAATAAACTGCCTCCTGCTACAGCCAAACATTTCAAATTTTTATTCAGTCCAGAGCACCTGCTGCCATTTTTCTGTACCCCAGTTCCTTTTAACCTTGTTTCCACATCCTCTGCTCAAAAACATAAGAACTGTGGTTCAGAAAAAGGGCAGCAGGCGGTCTAGACCGATGAGTCAAAACTTAAAATGTTTGGCTGTAGCAGGAGGCAGTTTGTTCTCCGAATATCTGGAGAGCCATACGATGAGTGTTTGCAGGCAACAGTGAAGCATGGTGTAGGTTCCTTGCAAGTTTGGGGCTGTACTTCTGCAAATTGATCCTGACCAAATCAACTGTATTTCCAGAAATGCAGCCACAAACTTGCAAGGAACCTCCACCATGCGTCACTGTTGCCTGCAGACACTCATTATTGTCTCTCGAGCCCTTTGAAGAACAAACTGCCTACTGCTTCAGCCAAAAATTTTAAGTTTTGACTCATCAGTCCAGCCCACCTGCTGCCATTTTTCTGAACCCCAGTTCCTATGTTTTTGTGCATAGGATGTGGAAATAAAGCTAAAGGAACTGGGGTACAGAAACAAGTCAGCAGGTGCTCTGGACTGAGCAGTCAAAATTTGAAATATTTGGCTGTAGCATGAAGCAGTTTGTTCTCTGAAGGGCTGGCGAGCCGTACAATAATGTGTTTGCAGGCAACAGTGAAGCATGTTGGAGGTTTGAGGCAGCATTTCTGCAAATGGAGTGGGAGATTTGGTCAGGATCAATGGTCTCCTCAATGCTGAGAAATATAGGCAGATACTTATCCATGATGCCATTACCACCAGGGATTCGTGTGATTGGCCCCAAATTTATCCTGCAGCAGGACAACGACCCCAAACATACAGCCAATGTCATTATGAACTATCTTCAGTGTAAAGAAGAACACGTTCTGGAAATGATGGTTTGGCCCCCACCGAGCACTGATTCCAATATCATTGAGTCCGAAGGATTTGAGGCAGCCTACATCCACAGAAGATCTGTGGTTAGTTCTCCAAGATGTTTGGAACCCACCTGCCGCGTGCCATAAAAAAACCACGTGCAAGTGTACCTATAAGAATTGATACTGTTTTAATATTTAACTATTGATATATAGTCTCTCAAACTGACAAAGAAACCTGTTGCTGCATGTGTCCACCAACAAAAAAAAAAACTTTGACCAGGAAGATTCACCCACATTTTGACATTCACTGATTTTAATAATATGCCCCCTTGGTATTGTCATCACTGAGTTCTGTGTCACAGTATTTGGGAAATTCACGTTCACACATCTGTTGTCACAAATGGTGGACACTTGTGTACTGTTTAATATGCTACATTTGGGAAGAGGATAAGGCTAGGTTCACATAGGTGTAGGTCAGGAATGCATGCATAAATCGCTTGTGTTCCTGACCTACAGGCAAAACATGCTAGTCATAAGCAGACGTGCAGGGTGCCATTTAATCTAAATGGCACCCCCACGCATCAACAGAACGCCCGTGTTTTCATGTGCACAGATCTGCATGGTTCTGCAACCCCTTGCAATTCTGTGTGGTGCATTTTTTTTTAAAAAAGGGTCAGGAACTTCTTTCCCTGTGACAGTAGTACTTTCAAATGAATGGGCTGCTGTATTTGCAATGTGCACACGCACAAGTGTGAACCTATGTTAAAAGGACAGTATAAAATTGCTCTAGAAGTTCATTGGCACAAGATGTATTATTATGCTGGCTGTCTTTTAGAATTTATGTATTTATTAAATGCAGTGCTTTTAGTGTAAGGTGCAATTTCTCAATTAATCCACTAGGTGTCAGCTTTGTACATCTATCAACTGTATGGAGCACGTACAGTGCATCCGGAAAGTATTCACATTGTTCACCATTTCCACATTTTGTTATGTTACAGCTTTATTCCAAAATGGATTCAATTCATTATTTTCCTCAAAATTCTACAAACCATACCCCATAATGACAATGTGAAAGAAGTTTGAAATCTTTGCACGTTTATTAAAAAAAAAAAAACTCCCATGTACATAAGAGCCCTTTTACGTTGGCGGTAAAGAGACATTTTTAGCAGCACTTTTTGTCCGTGTGCTTTTAACCCCCTTGCCCCTTGATTTCAAGGGGCAAGGGCGCTTTAGGAGCGGTATATACACCGCTCCTAAAGCACCTCAAAGAAGCTGCTTTCAGGACTTTTTCTTTTTAACGTCCTGCCAGCGTACTGCTCCAGTGTGAAAGCCCTTGGGCAGGAGAGGCGCTATAGCGCCTGTAAAGCTCCCCAGTGTGAAAGGGGTCTTAGTATTCACAGCCTTTGCCATAACACTCAAAATTGAGCTCAGGGGCATCCTGTTTCCACTGGTTATACTTGAGGCGATTCTACAACTTGATTGGAGTCCACCTGTGGTAAATTCAGTTGATTAGACATGATTTGGAAAGGCACACACCTATCTATATAAGGTCCCACAGTTAACAGTGCATGTCAGAGCACAAACCAAGCCATGAAGTCCAAGGAATTGTCTGTAGACCTCCGAGACAGGATTGTATCGAGGCACAGATATGGGGAAGGGTACAGAAAAATGTCTGCAGAATTGAAGGTCCCAATGAGTACAGTGACCTCCATCACCTGTAAACGGTAGAAGTTTGGAGCCACCAGGGTTTTTCCTAGAGCATGCTGCCTGGCCAAACTGAGCAATTGGAGGAGAAGGGCCTTGGTCAGGGAGATGACCAAGAACCCGATGCTCACTGACGGAGCCCCAACGTTTCTCTGTGAAGAGAGAAGAACCTTCCAGAAGACCATCTTTGCAGCACTCCAGCAATCAGGCCTGTATGGTAGATTGGCCAGATGGAAGCCACTCCTCAGTAAAAGGCACATGACAGCCCACCTGGAGTTTGTCAAAAGGCACCTGAAGGACTCTCAGACCATGAGAAACAAAATTCTCTGGTCTGATGAAACAAAGATCTGAACCCTTTTGCTTGAATGGCGAGCGTCATGTTTGGAGGAAACCAGGCACCGCTCATCCCCTGCCAAATACCATCCCTACAGTGAAGCATGGTGGTGGTAGCATCATGCTGTGGGGATGTTTTTCAGCAGCAGGAACTGGGAGACTAGTCAGGATTGAGGGTAAGATGACTGCAGCAATGTACTGAGACATCCTTGATGAAAACCTGTTCCAGCGTGCTCTGGACCTCAGACGGGGGCGAAGGTTCATCTTCCAACAGGACCCTAAGCATACAGCCAAGATAATAAAGGAGTGGCTACAAGACAACTCTGTGAATGTCCTTCAGTGGCCCAGACACAGCCCAGACTTGAACCCGATTGAACATCTCTGGGGAGATCTGAAAATGGCTGTGCACCGACTCTCCCCATCCAGAGCTTGAGAGGTCCTGCAAAGAAGAATGGGAGAAACTGCCCAAAAGATAGGTGTGCCAAGCAAAAAAAAGTCTTGGAGGCTGTAATTGGTACCAAAGGTGCTTCAATAAAGTATCGAGCAAAGGCTGTGAATACTTATGTACATGTGATTTTTTATTTTTAATACATTTTCAAAGATTTCAAACAAACTTCTGTCATGTTGTCATTATGGGGTATGGTTTGTAGAATTTTGAGGAAAATAATAAATTTAATCCATTTTGGAATAAGGCTGTAACATAACAAAATGTGGAAAAAGTGAAGCACTGTGAATACTTTCCGGATGCACTGTACATCAGTCCTATTGCACATTCACAAAATAGGTCCTTTCTGTTTTTTGCCTTATAAGAAATGCAAATTACATGATTTCAAGTTTAAAACAAAAAAATAAACCGTTTTGATATCATTAAAGGCCTTCTGTCTGACAGATCTGGGAGTTTTAAAGGAAACACAGGGCTTTCTATTGCTAACAATGCAAATTGCCTCACTGTTATGCTAACTCTTTGCCTTCACAGTAAATTTGCCACATTCGTGATACAAAGTTTTGAAGTGTGGAAATTAGCATGAGAGCCAGTCAACTAGCATTTTCAAGAAAGGGAAGCTTTAGCAGTCTCTACGTTTCCTTTACAGCCCACTGCATAGAATCCCTCTAGTCATTATATACAGTGAACATGGAAGGGTTAAAAATGTATGTCCCCTTTAAGCGTGGCGGTAATGAAACCTCCACCTCAGACACAGTGAAGCTAATTTACTAAAGGAGGTAAAAATCTTCACTATAAAACATGTGAATGTTCACTTCAATTATCCAATCGCGTGTGTCTTTCAGCTGCTGGAAATTATCCAATCGTGTGTAGACGTCTTTCAGCTGCTGGAAATTATCCAATCGTGTGTAGACATCTTTCAGCTGCTGGAAATTATCCAATCGTGTGTAGATGTCTTTCAGCTGCTGGAAGTTATCGAATTGTGTGTAGACGTCTTTCAGCTGCTGGAGACACCCAAAAGCTGTAGTGGTAAATAACAGGTGGAGGCAATATCGGGGGCTCATATTAATGGATCAAGGGAACACCTTGTAATAAACATTGCATATGTGAAATATTTTTTTTAATACCACTAATGACAAACTCTACACATAAAACAGATATTACATATTTAATAAACAGCTAATAATTCGCTATTCAAAGTGAACTTTACATTTCAGTGTGCAGACCCTCTGCCTTTCTAAAATGTGCAAAAATGTAAATGTTGGATTCCTTCCTTCCAAGGCTGCCTGGACCTGTACTGAGCCACGTGTTCCTCCTCTCCTGCATCTGGCAAAATCAATGAGCCAATCAGTCTGCACAGAACCTGAGGTTAAAAATGACAAGCATGCCCTGCTCTACTCTACTCTCTATTTTGCAAGAGCAAGGCATTCATCCTTGCTGATTTTAGAACACGGACTGGTCAAGTGAATATAGCAGTTGGATCTTTTTAAGTATCAATGTTTCAGGAAGCGCAATGGCCTGTCTCAGGATTTACACAAACACAAGCAGGTAAGAATCTGCAATGAGGATTTAAAATGACTGCAATGTATAGAACGTACCTGGAGAGGATTTATTTTCTTTCTTTATTTTATAAAAAGGGATTTTTCCTTTAAAACTGCCTGCCAAATTGACCAATTCCTGAATTCCTATCTTTTAGTTTTTTGTCAAACCTTTATGCTACTTCAATCAATGCAATCAGACCTGTCTCCCTGCCCACAGAAATCAATGGGTTCTGTTGTGCACATGCTGGCAGAAGATGAGGACTGGCCACATATACACATTACAGAAGAAACCCAGGTGACAACTTGATAAATATTGAAGGGGGGGTAAAAGTTTAAAGTTTATTTTTAAACTTTAAAGAGCAACTCTGTACAAAATGACAATGACATATATGATAGTCTGTTACCAGCAATAACACTGCAGTTTTTTTTTTTTTTTGCCCTCCCCGACTGTATGCAAGTTAATTTAAGAGGGTGGTTACACTTTACTTTCTGCAATGAAACTCCCCAACATACTTGTCAACCTCTGGACAGGGTAGGATTATGCTGGCCATACACTTTAAAAGATTAGGATTGTACAATCAGATAGTAGACTTAAGCAGGCCATAGATGGAGTGATTTTCTTTTCTTCAACCACAGGTTGCAGGAAAGAAAATCGATCGATTCCCTCATAAAAACAGTCAGTGTTGATGGGGGAATCCTTCACGGGGAGCGGTCCTTGCCAGGAGAACACAGTGATTATTGCTAGTGGCTATAGCTGCTGGCTAAGGATGAGCTCCGGCGTGTTCGCACAGCCCATGTGCAGAGCCCTTCAGGAAGTCAGCGCTGCGCTAATCACAGGCAGTGAGACATTGTCCCGATGCGCGGCTGCAGAGATCGGGAAATGTCTCACTGCCTGTGATTAGCGCAGCACAGTGCCGACTTCCTGGTGGGCTCTGCACGTGGGCTGTGCGAACACGCCGGAGCTCATCCTTACTGCTGGCAATAATCACATGCCAAAAATCTGACATGCTGTTTGTACCCAAGTTGATCCATAAATTGACTAGGGTACAATTAGCCTGCCCATAGATGGTTGGAATCTCGGCATGTCCCTGCTGAACCGACCGAGATTCGGACCATCTAAAGCTTGCTTTACCAACACTTTGTAATAAACCTGAACAGATTGTTCCATTTGCATCAAATTTGGCAGGCCCGTGCATTACATTGTTGCTGAAATATCTAAAGGAGATTGTGCAATCAGATTGTGTAGTATAGGGTCACCTTTAGATTGGACATGTAGATTTAGATGGATTTTTTAACACCAAATTAAAGCAGTAATAAACCTAAAAACAAATATGTAATATATTGCAGATTATCAATCCTTAGATGTATAGGCTGCATTCGTTTTCTTTGTAAGGCTTTTGTTTCTTCTTTACTTTCACTTGGTGATTTGGCCAAAAACAAACTTCCTGTCTTTGGGTGTCTCCACTCTGGATGGAGGTGCAACAGAGACACCTTTGGACAGCAGCACTGTCAGTCTGGGGGTAGGGTAGTCTTAAACTAGCCGATTTAGAAGGACTTCACTAACAAATTGAAGCTGAACTTCAGCTAGCACTTATCAGGCTTCATTCATGCTACCATAAAAAAACGCATATACAAAGTGTTTTTTAAGCAGTTACAGCAACTGTTTCTTTTTGTTTTTTGATAAAGGTTGAGCATTGTAAGCACTCCTGTGAATGGTAAATTTGTCTCGACCCCCCCCCCCCCAACCATAGCAAGCTGTCCAGAAAAGGTGACAGTTAAAGGACGTTAAGAATAATAGACTGGTTCAATCGATAGGTGATAAAAAAAAAAAAGAAGCAGAAATGTATACAGTCACCACATCTAAGGATCCGTAAGTTACACTATAGATAACATTTTTGTTTTTAGATTTGATACTGCTTAAAATCCCAGCTCCAGCTAATACTTTTTAATACATAACTTCAGATTTTGCCCACTTTTAAGTAAATAGGTTAAATTTTGTATTAAACATTTCCTAAGGATAATTTCCTTTTTGAAACCAAACATCAGTTAGTGCTGGGGTGTTTGGCAGTTGCACAATATTCTAACCAGGCGGTCAGGTGACACGCAGGTTTCATGTTGCCAACAATGCAGGAAATCACTTCAATTACTAGAGAACCTTGTTTTCAACTATATTTTGCTTTTCAGTTGAACTAAAGTCTAAAAAATACAACCTGTTATCTGTCACCACCTGTAGCTGGCAGGTAGATGAACAGGGAGGATCATTAAAAAAAAAAAAATTTGTGACCATTTTTGACAGCAGTCAGTGAATTTTTTTTGTAAACGAAATCTTTCCACTCTTCACATGTCGATAGAACCTTCATCTTCCTTCCAACTCTACCAACAGTTATAAAAAGTTGATGTATACTTTTCCGATGTTCCTTTGCCCGTTCCTTTTGAACAAACAGGTTTCCAGCAACTCCTTTGTGGGCAGGAAATTGTCTGTGTTCAGGATAAATTGCTGCAAAGCTTTCTCGGCCGGCACAGAATTTTTTTTGTTTTCCCTGATGACGCAGTCCAAAAGGATGCCTCGCACATCCTTGGGTTTTCCCGGAAGGCCGAAGATGATGAAGAGGCCCAGGCAATCCGAGCCCACCAGCCGACAAAACTCCTCTAGTTTCTCATATGGGCTCTTATTTTTGTAAAATGTGTCAGTCAGTTGGATTTCCTTGTAGGGGCCATTCTCTATTGGGTCTCCTCGTCCATTGTCGTTGAAGTCAGACATCTGTAGGGCCTGGACAGCTATCTGCAGCCTTGTGGTTTTGTCCGGACCAAGCAGAGTCCAAATCCAGTCCACACCAAACAAGACAGCTTGCTGCTTGGTCATTTTGCTGGTGGCAATTCGTTCTTCGACTCCTTTTTCCACACAGAAGTTGATAAAGTTGACCAGAAAGATCTCTGTCAGGGTGTCCGTGCTGGGACGGAAACTGCCATAGGGGTCTTCGAATCCAAGATAGTCCTTTAGTTTTTGGGAAGCGTGTACCACTCCCTGGCTGAAGATCTCGCAGACAATATCTGACTTGTCTGTCTGGGTGACAATGATCTGAGCAGAAGGGGTTTGACCCATCATGGAAAGCTTTACATGGCCATCAAGTTTCTGGAAGCCCCAGACCACATATTGAAGGTCAGTGTGAAGCAGCTGTAGGCTTGCACTGCGCTGTATCGTGTTCTTTGACGTGTGACTATGTTACAATAAAGGGCTGGGCTTCTTATTGTGTCTCCAGAGCTGTTAAAACTGGAATGACAACTTCCACAATCTGTAACTAAAAACACATCCTCATTCGTAGCTGAGGGCAAAGTCTGTCAGCATTATGTAGAGGATAAAAAAACATACATTTAGGATGTTCCTTGACTGAAGCACAAATCAATGTTGGTGTCTTGGTCGTACCTTTTTTTTTATTTTTTTTTAGGTTCCTGGATGATTTTGCTTTGGATCCTGGTGCAGGGCATTTAGATATAGCAATATGGATTTGTAACAGGGCTGGATCTAGCCTGTCTGTGGGGGTGCAGGGGGTTAGCAGGGCAGAGGATGGGATCAGGAGTTTGTAGGCCAGTGTACGGGGGCTATTCGATTTTAGGACAGTGTACAGGGGTCAGCAGGGGAGTGCACAGGAATTGGTAAGGCAGTGTACTGAGAATCAGTAGGGCAGAGGGCAGGGGTCACCGCTGGCAAGATACTCAGCATAGCTCCCATCCCTGCACTGTACATACATAGCCTGAGCACAGGCAGCAAGATCTCCTCCTCGGCTCTTCCCCACACAACACCGTGTCCCGACCACCCACTGTGTGTCCCAGTTCTGCTTATTCTATTCTTCATAATATAAACATTTAGCAGGAACGGTTGGAGCCCCATATAATGGGAACACCAGGTGTGCAGATCTGGGAACTTGCCTATTAGTTGTACTGCAAGTTAACACAGCATTCTAACAGGCTCTTAGGCTAGATTCACATCTATGCATGTTGCTTTTGAGCGTTTCTGCAGTGCTTGCAACGTTTTTAGACACGCGTTTTTACCGCCATTTTGCCTGCTAAAAAAAAAAAAAAAACAATCTGGAGAAAAAACGACATGGATTCGGAGGGGACCCCCCTGCCAAAATGTAAAAAAAAATGCATACCAGACCCTTATGCTAGCATGCAGCCCGGAAGGTCAGGAACGGGAGGAGACGAGCGAGCGCCCCCTTCTCCTGAACTGCACCAGGCCGCATGCCTTCAACATGGGGGGGATGGGTGCTTTGGGGCAGGGGGGCTCTGTGCCCCTCACCCCAAGCACCATGCCCCCATGTTGATGGGGACAAGGGCCTCTTCCCGACAGCCCTTGCCCGGTGGTTGACGGGGTTTGTGTGCGGGGGGCTTATCGGAATCTGGAAGCACCCTTTAACAAGGGGGGCCCCCAGATCCCGGCCCCCTGCCTATGTGAATGAGTAGGGGGTACCCCCTACCCATTCACAAAAAAAAAAGTAGTTTAGTGTTAAATACAGTAGACAGTTTTTTGACAAGTCTTTTATTAAAAATCTTCTCCGCTTCCTCCTCCGGGCTTCCTCCATCTTCTCCTGCATCTTCATCCTCCGGTCTTCTTCTCCCCTTGATTCTTCTTCCGCTCTTCTTCTTCCTCTGCTGCCACTCCCGCTGACGACCCTCCTCCGATGCTGCATCCCGCTGATCTGTTGGCGCCGATGTCCTGCATTTCTTAAATAACGATGGGGGTGTGGCAATCGGATAGCGTCATATGGAGGTCATGCCCCTTGTGACATCAGCGCCTGGGGTATGATGGGTCCATGATGTCACAATGGGGCATGGCCTCCAGATGACGTAATCCGATTGCCACGCCCCCATCGTTATTTAAGAAGTGCAGGACATCGGCGCCGACAGATCAGCGGGACGCAGCATCGGAGGGGGGTCGTCGGCTGGAATGGCAGCAGCGAAAGAAGAAGAGCGGAAGAAGAAGCAGGGGGAGAAGGAGAAGACCGGAGAATGAAGATGCGGGAGAAGATGGAGGAAGACGAAGAAGCAGGGGAGAAGGAGAAGACCGGAGGATGAAGATGCGGGAGAAGATGGAGGAAGACGAAGAAGCAGGGGAGATGGTGGAAAAAAAATAAAAAAACATGACAGAGGTTATAACCCGCCCTTGCTCTATTCAAAATGAAAAAAAGTTTTTGCCCCATAGTTCTACTTTAAGGCTTGGTTCACACTACCGCGACTTGGGATCCAACTTGTCAGACCTCAAGTCGCTTGACATCAGAAATTCCATTCTAGTTAATGAGAGCCATCTTAATGTACACTACTGAAGTCGCTCCGACTTCAGAAAAGGTTCCTGTACTACTTCAAGGTGACTTCTAGACTAATTCAATGGAAGTCGCCTTCAAGTCGGATCTCCATTTATATTGAATCGCCTTTACAGGAAAAGAAATTAGTTTACCCAGGCAAACCCCTCCCTCCCAGAGAGCTGATTATTCTCTGATTGGCCACAGCCAAAGTCGCCTGTCCTGGGGACGACATGAAGTTGTGTAGTAAGTCGCTCAAAGTCATGTTGAAGTTGCATTGAAGTCGCCTTGCAAAGTCACGCTGTAAGTCGTGTTGCCCCAGTGTGAACCGAGCCTAACAGTTTTCACATCCTAAGGGCTATCCAGGAAGTAGTGAAGTTTTTTTTTTTTTTTTTATACAACAAGCTGGACACCTAGGTAAGGGCTGTGTAGGATAAATAGAAAGCCTTTTTTTATTTCTGCAAAAGTAATACATTAATGGTAATGTGGAGAGAGCTAAAATTTAGAGAATAAAAAAAGTTCAAATGATGTCGCCTTGCATTACCTCAGCCGTTTCCAATTCTGAGCTTTGTTTACCCTCATTACTCTCACTTCCTTGTAATGAAGCTTTTCCTCAGGCGTCACTCATAAACCTTACCTGAATGACGTGTAGTTTGCTTTGTGTGCGGTGTATTATAAAACAAAATCCTTTTTCACCTTTCATACCTTTTTGCAATACTTATCTTCAGCGAATTTGCAGCTACTCCCTGTTTAAATCACATCAAAGGTGCTTTTTGTTGCCCTCAGCCTCGGAATTGCTATTGATTTATTTATTTACTTTTTTGCTGCTGGTATGTGACTTCCTGTTAGAGGGCAGCTAAGTTTATTCTACTATATGTAGGAATGTAGTCACTCTCTTGCTTGCTCCCAATATGGACTATACCAGGGATATGCAATTAGTGGACCTCCAGCTGTTGCAGAACTACAATTCCCATGAGGCATAGCAAGACTCTGACAGCCACAAGCATGACACCCAGAGGCATGATGGGACTAGTTTTGCAACAGCTGGAGGTCCGCTAATTGCATATCCCTGTTCTATGGAATCTGTAGTGTGCATAGAGCAGTGCACATGACTGCTACTAACATGCATTGTTTGTTGCAAACAAATGGAAATTGTCCTCACTGAAGACATTACAAGAGGGCAGAAAAACAGGATAGGAAAGGTTTAATTGAAAATATATTAGAGGCCAGTTGATGTGTATGGATTATTTTTGGAGAATAAGGATATCGTTTAGTATCACTTTAAGGCCAGTTCACACCAGTGCAGTTCCGTGCGCTTTCTTTTCTGCACTAAAAATGCATGCACAGTGTTTTCCATGTATTCCAATGGCTCTAGTTCCCACCAATACAGTCAGTACTGACTGGAACTGACTGCATCGGTGTGAAATGGAGCCATTGGAATACATGGAAAACACTGTGCATGCATTTTTACGGCCAGTTCACACCACAGAAATACAATCCGGATCAGTTTTTGCTTACAGTTCACACCACACGCAGTTCCAGTGCGTTTTTATACAATTTGCTAGGTTCCAGTACAGTTCTGTGCAGAAAAAAATGCAGCACGCTCTACTTTTTTTTTTTTCATGCACCGGAATCTGACTGGAACTGACTGCACTGGTGTGAACTAGAGCCAGTGTGTATGCATTTTTGTGCAGAAAAAAAAAAGCGCACGGAACTGCATCTGGTGTGAACTAGCACTTAATAATTTCATCCACCCAACTTCAAACCTTATTATTTTTTTTTTTTGTTGGCATTAAACACCACCTTACCCAATTCCAGGTTCTCATTCCAAAAAACAGCAGTATGCAGAATTAACTTTACTCTGGATTCATCTGTTACACTGCCGCACACATCAGCCAGTGTGACCAGAGACCAAACAATTTACCAGGGTGCTTCTGGAATACTAGAGGGAATAAACTACATACAGAGCGTGCCGTGCTGGGACTATATTCTGGACCTCAGCACTCCAAGACAGGCGCTACTAGAACAGCATTTCAATTAGGACAGTCACAAGACTTAAGACCCACCTCTTCTAAGAAGGAATCAACCCAGTTCGGATCAAGCGCCTCGAGGCGATTCAGTTCGCAGTTGCAGCGCTATACAAATCTTTCATTCATTCATTCATTCATTCACTCACAAGTAAAGCCTCGTACACACGCTTAGATTTTTGGACAACCGAACGTCTGATTTTTTGTGGCATGCTAGTCTCATGTCGAAAGTGAAGAGGTTACTCACAATACGAAAATTTTCGTAGGACAGAATACAACGTCAGAAGTGAGTTAATGTGTTGAATAGTTTTGTATGTATTCTCTCGTTTCTGAGCATGCGTAGTCTTGCTCTTATATTTTCCGTACGAAAACCGTTCTAATGAAACGATATTCGGATGTTGAGTTCGCATCCCACAAAAATGTTATAGTCTGCACATCCAGCTTTTGTCTGACGAAAGAGCAAAATCGGCTGTCGTAAGGGTCGTACTAACAATCTGAAAATCATCAGACAGCTCGTCGTACAAATTTTTCCATCCGATTTTCTTATTGTGTGTACGGGCCTTAAGTCACTTGTGATCCTCGGCGTTTATGTAATGAAAACCTCCAGCAATGATGTCGCCTTGCATTACCTCAGCAGTTTCCAATTCTGAGCTTTGTTTACCCTCATTACTCTCACTCCCTTGTAATGAAGCTTTGCTTTCAAAGGAATGATAATGGCACTGTAATTTTTACCTGAATGACGTGTAGTTTGCTTTGTGTGCGGTGTATTAACTACTTCAATACCAGGCACTTACATCCCCTTCCTGCCCAAGCCAATTTTCAGCTTTCAGTGCTGTCGCTGTTTAAATGACAATTGTGCAGTCGTACAACACTGTACCCACAAATAGCTTTCTTTTGGTGGTATTTGATTACCTGAGAGAGCAGCCAATCGGCTCTACTGTACTTGCATCGGTCAGATGCGAGTGAGGGAAAAGTTGATCAACGGCTCTTCCTGTTTACGTCATGATTGGACACGGCTGATCACGTGGTAAAGAGCCTCCGTCAGACTGACACACCACCGCTCGCCGCAATGCGCTCCCCCACGGGCGTGTGAGGGCTGTAGTTCTGGAGGGCCCGTCGTATGACGTCCACCCAGAACGAGAGCCGCACCGCCAAGCCGTCATTTGACGGCGGGCGGGAAGTGGTTAAACAAAATCCTTCTTCACCTTTGAAACCTTTCATACCTTTTGGCAATGCTTATCTTCTTCAGCGAAATTGCAGCTACTCCCCGTTTACATGCAATTACATCTCTCACTTTAATGAAAGCTGCAGATTTAAAGCAATTTCTAATTGGCCCCTACTATTTACATACAAGATGGCATGCAGACCAGGGAACACCTCTCGGGTTTGCATCTTTTAAAGCATATCTATGATCAAAATATAAAATTTATTAAGTTCAAGTTGTATTTCAATTATTTCTAGCCTACTCCTATTAATCTGAATGAACTTGAATGAAGTTTGTAAATTTACTTTGTGAAGATCCCCACACATTTACTTCCTGGAATTCTGTGACCAATCTTTTTTCTATGTCCTGTGAGTAGGCACTGCTGCGTCACATATTTCACAGAGCCTGCCTTCTAAACTAGAGATGCTGAGAGGAGGAGTTTCAGAAGGCGGGGTCAGTCCAGGAATCACTTCTTGGGGGCAGCACGGTACCATAGGATATGTAGTCCTTTTGTTAATGGAAATGGAAAAGCCTGCAGGGAATCCAGGAAGTTGTGGAAAGAGATGACCAGCAGACAGGCAACACTCACGACAAGAAAGGAGATTTTTTTTTTTTTTTTCAAATAAGCGAATATTGTATTGTCAAATATAAATATCATTTATATTGTTTCTACAATGCATGAAGTTATAAAATTTACAAGTTGCCACCACCCCTCAGTACATTTACTGCATCAGCAGCAGGATGAGTGCCATAGTGGTAAATTGCTCAGCACTGGCGCGATCCCCTAGGCACAGCGGATTATGGTGATTGGTACCTGGCCACCACGAGCAGCTAGGGTATCATGTAATGGCTATGACCAATCATAGCAATTACATAGTTTTGCTTCTATCATGAATAACTTCCATTCATGACAGCTTACTTATTGTGATGCTGTGATTGGCCCACAGCTATTACATGGTACAGGGTGCCAGGTACCATGTGACAGCTGTGGGCCAATCACAGCATCACAATAGTATGCAAGCTGTCATGAATGAAAGCCCTCCATGACAGTTAAAACAATTGCTTATAACCATGATGATCCCGGTTATAAGCAATAACAGTGTAAAACAAAAATCACTATGGTAACACTGAACAACTCTGATGACAGTATGTAAAAAAAAAAAAATGGTTAAAAGAAAAAAAAAAAAAAAAAAACCTACTAAATACCTTAGACCAGTGATGGCGAACCTTGGCACCCCAGATGTTTTGAAACTACATTTCCCATGATGCTTATGCACTCTGCAGTGTAGTCGAGCATCATGGCAAATGTAGTTCCAAAACATCTGGGGTGCCAAGGTTTCACCATCACTGCCTTAGACTGTCTACTCTCTCTAAAAAGGGTTAATTTGGGGGTATTTGTACTGTCCCGGCATTTTAGGGCCTTAAGAAATTAGATCGGCTGTTAGTACATCAGGATTGATACATTTTCATATATACTGTATATACTATAGTTTGTAGACTAACTTTCACACAGACTATATAATATTACACTTACACACACACACACACACGTGTATGCTGTGACCATAGATCTGCTTTACCTGCATGAATGTCTCTGGATACTGCACTTTTCCTTATACTGCTCTGTACGATTAAGCTAGGCCCCGCGTAGGAAATTCTGCTGATCTATAGTTGAAAACTTCAATGAATTATTAAAACAGAAAAATATTACGTTGACCTGTTAACCTTTTTGGTCTATCTCCATCAATGGGAAACCTGTCATGTTTATCTCAGATACTATCTTACATATCCTTTTTGCCTTAATTTTGCCTACTTTATCCTTATGTTTATAGGGGTACCGGGGATTACTATATACCAGAAAGTATTATCATATTGTTCATGTAAATTGTTATTTTTTTTGTTTTTTGTATGTATCCTTTGTATAATATTTGATGTTTTTTATGCAACTTTTTCTTCTAGTAATCAACTGCATACACAGCAACACAGTCAGCAGCTTTGCCAAAATACACCAGAGAGCCCAATTTGCCACTTTAAAAGATAGAATGACAGTGAAGTATGATCATTGAGCAGCACTACTAAAATAAGAAAGGAGATTGTGTATATATTGAGACGATTAAAGCTAAAGTAGAAGTATGGCAATTTTTACAAAGTTACATTGTGCTAGCTTGGACCAATAAAAGTATGTATTGTGTCATACCTCTGGGATCCCCATGGAAGCAAACAATTTGGATGCTTAAAGTGTAACTAAGGGGAAAATATTTTTCATTTTGGATAGAGCAAGGGAGGTTTATAACCCGTCAGTTTTTTTTTTTTTGCCATCTGTCCTATTTAGCCCCTGGTCACACCAGTGCGACTTGTCCTATGATTTGATAGTTTCCAATCGCATGACATGTTGCACCCTATTGTCCGCAACGGAAGCTGTCAAATCAGTGCGACTGACTTCGACTGAGTTCCTGCACTACTTTTTGCAAGTTCAGGTGCTACTTGGAATATATCTGTGATTTCTACTTTGAAATTGTGCAACTTGGGAAATAATTATGGGAAATTATGGCAAATAATACGGTTGCATTAGTGTGCACACCCTTAAACTAATACTTTGCTGTAATAAAATCAAAAGGTGCTTCAACACTCAGGTGTCCTTTTATGAAACTGAGATCAGCTGCGATCCCAAGTCTCACAGCTGATCTCAGGTCTTTACCTGTGTATGAAACTGAGGTAATCAGATGAGAACATGTTCTCCACTGATTATCTCAGCACAGTGAGAATCTGTAACTGACTGTCACAGAAACGGCCAGTGTATGAAGGTGCGATCTCAGCACCTCACTGGCGATCTGTGACAGGATTCTCACTTTCTGATTCACCATCTCAGAGGTGGAGAATCAGAGAGAGAAGCGCGAAGCTGCCTCAGTATTCTGGAGAAAGCAGGAAGTCTTTTGACCTTCTTTCACTCAGGAGCAGCCATACAGTGAGAACACATCTTCCCCACCATTACACACCCCAAAACCAGCAGGTTAGTAGCAATCTAAACTGTGTGTGTATATATATAGATAGATAGATAGAGAGAGAGATATATATATATAAAAATAGATAGATAGATATACACATTGAAATAAACACACACACACACACACACACACACACACACACACACACACATATATATATATATGCTATGATATATATATATATATTATTCTACCTGCATTTAAATGCTATTATTAATGTCATTTTTAGATCATTTTTAATTTATTAGTAAATAAAATTTTGTAAACCCTGAAATATGGTTTTACCCATGGCATGTTCCATTAGGCTACTTTCACACTGAGGCGCTGGGCGTGCTGGCGGTAAAGTGGCGCTATATTTAGCGGCACTTTACCGTCGTTATAGCGGCGCTCTTCGAACGCTAGCGGGGCAGTTTTACCCCCGCTAATGACTGAAAAAGGGTTAAAACCGCCCGCAAAGCGCCACTGCAGCGGCGCTTTGCAGGGGGGTTTGGAGCGCTGCCCCATTGTTTTCAATGGGAAGGGGCGCTTTAGGAGCGGTAAATACACAGCTCCTACAGCGCTCCAAAGATGCCTTCTTGCAGGACATTTTTCAGCATCCTGCAAATGCACTGCTCCAGTGTGAATGCTATATTTAAAACAGACAGTAAGGCTCCTTTCAGACTGGGGCGTTTTTCAGGCGCTACAGCGCTAAAAATATCGCCTGTATAGCGCCTGAAAAAATCCGGCCCTTTTCACTCCAGTGTTAGCAGGACAGTCAAAAAAGTCCTGCTAACAGCATCTTTGGAGCAGTGAAGGAACGGTGTATTCACCACTCCTATACCGCTCCTACCCATTGAAATCAATGGGACAGCGCAGAAATACCGCCGGCAAAGCGCTGCTGCAGAGGTGCTTTGCTGGCAGTTTTACCCCTTTTTCAGCCATTAGCGGGGGTTAAAACTGCACTGCTAGCGGCCGAAAACCGCAGCTAAAACGACAGTAAAGCAGCGCTAAATAAAGCGCTGCTTTACCGCCGACGCCGCTCCCGCCCCAGTGTGAAAGGGGTCTTATACAGGGGTTTATCAATTATGAAATATATTTTATTTTAATTTATTAATAAATATTTATACTTGTATACTTTATTAAAATTATATTTTACATTTATATGAATGGTGTATAGCTGCATTACATATGTGGATTACATTAATTTACTATACACCATTCACATAGGCACATGTATGATATTTAAATATTGATAAAAACAATGTTTTATAATAATTAGGTTAATGTATATTGTGTAGGGGGAATTTAACTTTATTATAATGTTGGGGAATAATGTGTGGTTATTAGTGTACAACTTTTGTATTTTAAATCTCCTCACACTGTAATCCCGCTACATCTCGCAAGATTACAGTGTGAGGAGAAAGAGATTACAGTGTGAGGAGAAAGAGATTACAGTGTGAGGAGAAATTCTGAGGAGTTCCCGGCGTTTGTAGATCGCTTCTCAACTCAACATGAGAAGCGATCTACAATCATAAACAGGCACTCAGGGGAGAGCGATCTCCTCTGAGAATGCCTGAGAACTAAATAGCGGTATTTTACCGCACTTTCATAAAAGGACACCTCAGTCTTTTTGGGTTGGAGTCTATCAGAATGGCACATCTTGACTTGGCAATATTTGCCCACGCTTCTTTGCAAAAACATTCCACATCTGTCAGATAGCAAAGGCATCTCCTGTGCACAGCCCTCTTCAGATCATTCCACAGATTTTCAATCGGATTCAGGTCTGGGCTCTGGCTGGGCCATTCCAAAACTTTAATCTTCTTCTTCTGAAGCCATTCCTTTGTTGATTTAGATGTATACTTTGGGTCGTTGTCATGCTGAAAGATGAAGTTCCTCTTCATGTTCAGCTTGAAGGTTTTGTGCCAATATTGACTGGTATTTGGAACTGTTCATAACTCCCTCTACCTCAAATAAGGCCCCTGTTCCAGCTGAAGAAAAACAGCCCCAAAGCATGATGCTGCCACCGCCATGCTTCACAGAGGGTATAGTGTTCTTTTGGTGATGTGCAGTGTTGTTTTTGCCCCAAACAGATCATTTGGAATTATGGCCAAAAAGTTCAACCTTGCTTTCAGACCAGAACACATTTTCCCACATGCTTTTGGGAGACTTCAGATGTGTTTTTGCAAAAATTTAGCCGGGCTTGGATGTTTTTCTTCGTAAGAAAAGTTATCCGTCTTGCCACTCTACCCCATAGCCCAAACATATGAAGAATAGGAGAGATTGTTGTCACATGTACCACACAGCCAGTACTTATCAGATATTCCTGCAGCTCCTTTAATGTTGCTGTAGGCTTCTTGGCAGCCTCCCTGACCAGTTTACTTCTCATCTTTTCATCAATTTTGGAGGGACGTCCAGTTCTTGGTAAAGTCACTGTTGTGCCATATTTTCTTCACTTGATGATGACTGTCTTCACTGTGTTCCATGATATATCTAATGCCTTGGAAATTCTTTTGTACCCTTATCCTGAGTGATGCCTTTAAACAATGAGATCCCTCTGATGCTTTGGAAGCTCTCTGCAGACCATAGCTTTTTCTGTAGGATGCGACTAAGAAGATGTCAGGAAAGACCTACTAGAACAGCTGAACTTTATTTAGGGCTAATCAGAGGCACTTTAAATGATGGCAAGTGTGTATGAACTCCTATTTAACATGAGTTTGAATGCGATTGCTTAATTCTGCTACAGCCCCAGTTTTATAAGGGTGTGCACACTTATGCAACCACAATATTTTAGTCCCCCCCCCCCCCCCCAAAGATTTCTGTTTGTATTTCAATTGAGTTGTACAATTTATAGGGCGGGTGGGAAAAGTTATGAAATAAGTTATCTTTGTTTTACACCACAGAAACCTGATGTTTTCACAGGGGTGTGTAGACTTTTTATATCCACTGTAAGTATAACATGTTTGTTATTTAAAAGTAAATTTACTTTAAAATCACTTTCACTAGTTTCCTGGTCCCACATTGCTTACTTGGCACAGGTGCCATTCAGGAACACTTTGTATTTGCAATGGATGAACGGAGAAGTGGGGCAGTAGCATCACGATCCCCACCTCCTCCAAATCAGACAATTCTTTGCATTGACAAAATTGAATGTGTTCTATGAATGGGGCCTTTGCCGAGTGAGCAACCTCCTTTGTTCAATAGGTGACAGGGAAGCTGCTCGGTGTGGAAGCTAAGCATATTATGCATTGTCGTGTGTTGCATTATTGCAGCCCACTGAACTGAATAGACTGCCAACGCACCACAAGCCGAAAGTCAGATGTGACCCTAGTGCGTTGGGGTGCCATTCAAAATAAGTGCACAAACCACAACATGTTTGTAAAATGCAAGCAGTGTACAAAACGTAAATTTGACTTGCTATCAGCCTCTTACGGTCCCGGTACAGCAGAGCCCAGACTGGGAGAGGAAGAAGCAGCACATGCAGCCAATCATTTGTGCTGATATGCTAAATAGGACATGCTGATAGAAGCAAGCAGAGTGACAGAGAAAAGCTCATCTGTCAGCTGCGTCTTTTTTTCACTTGGTCCAATCACAGGCTGGGGGATTGACAAGAACTGCAAGTGTTACTGAACTGCAGCAAAGAAAAATCAGGTCTCTAGCCATGTCAGACGCAGCTGTGAAGATATCAGGACTGGATGGGCAGAAATGCAAATCCTTTGGCAGAGGAAAAAAAAAAAAAAGATAGATAGATAGATCGATCGATCTATCTATCTATCCTCTGTGTATTTAGCCATTTGCCTGGAGTTCAGCTTTACGTTTACAATGTCAGTTCTAAAGACATGAATATCTGTACCACACCAGGGAGATGCTGAGATGTATTCCTGAGAGGTGATGTGCACACATACATAACACAGTCAAATCTATGCAAATGGCAATATACAAATAACACTCAGCTCAGTACAATCAGATAAAAAAAAAAATCAGAGATGAGCTTTATGGTTTGAAAATTAGGTCAGGAATACATTGACCCCCCCCCCCCCCCGCCCCGCCATCTGTTCTGGGCCCCCTCCCTATATTAAAACAGCGATGCCATGCCTTGCACCCCCTCGTGGTGAATCTTGGCATTACGGCACACATTCTCTGTATGAGAACCAGTGCAAGTTCACTTGCTGTATCTGGCCCGATAAGCGAGCAAGTAAATAACAAAAAAACTTTGCGCTAAAGAATAGTTTCCAGCAGCAGTGGGAATGTGAGCTACAATGTCACTACAATGTGAAAGTAATTAGGCAAACTGCGACTCAATGGGTATAACATCACAAGTGTTCAAAAAATATATATACAATGCTAATAAATGGTCCCACAGTAGTGAATAAAGTGCTCGTGCTTCAAAATAAAATCGGTGCTCCACTGCTCAGTGTTCAGACAACGTGCCCCACATGGATGTGGACCACCTATCGCTAGAGTAGTCACTTGCGCTTTGTGGGGGGGGGGGGAATCATAGTTGGTATCTTTTGAGGTCAGCTGCACTGCAAATTATTCTCCATGGATAGAGAATAAAAATTACATCCATATTGTAAAACCGTATTTTTATTAAAAATTCCAGCAAAAGAAAAAAAAAAAAAAAAAAATTGCACGCACATGTTAGGGGGCCTAGTCCTGGCACCCAGTGTGATCAGCATGCATTTTAATGGGGTGTAATCCAGCCAATCTCCATAAACCACAGCTCTATCATGGTGAGGCTTGGTCCCCTGTAATCGTTCTGCGGGCGGATATGGTGTTGCAATCAAGCCTCAACGCGTTTCTGCCAATAGGAAAGGCCGTCATCGGGAAGCTCTAAAAGAGTGGCGTTTAATGGAGATTGGCTGGATTACACCCCATTAAAACACATGCTGATCACACCGGGTGCCAAGACTAGGCACCTTAACATGAGTGCATCCATTTTTCTTTTCGCTGGAATTTTTTATAAACAGTTTTACGCTATGGATGCCCCTTGCCTTAATTTTTATTCCCTATCCATGGAGGATCATTAGCAGTATAGCAGACCTCGAAAGATACCAACTAGCGTTTTTTTTTCCCCACAAAGTGCAAGTGACCACTCAATCGAGCTCGTAGATAGTGGGGTCCTGAAAACCTCCCATATTTTATTATAACAGAGGTCCTAATAACGTAAACCTACATATTTTCATTTACCTTTAAAATCCCCTTTAAATCGTTTTTTTGCATATTTCTCACACTTGAATGATTCAGATCAAACAAATGTTAATATTACACAAAGATAACCCAAGTAAATTCAAGATGCAGTTTTTAAATTATTTCTTCATTTATTAAGGGCTGTTCAAACCTGCCTGGCCCTATGTGAAAAAGTAATTGCCCCCTCTCATGCTGAATCATGAATGAACCACAATTTTTTAGAAAGCCAAGTTCAATTTCACTTGCCACACCCAGGCCTGATTACAGCCAGACTGTTGAATCAAGAAATCACATAAATAGTGAAGTGAAAGCAAAGCGAAGCACGCTAACAGATCACAAAAAGCCACACATCATGCCACAGTCTAAAAAAAAAAAAAATCAAGAACAGATTAGAAACAAAGTAATGTACATGTATCGGTCTAGGAAGGGTTTCAAATCCATTTCTAAGGCTTTGGAACTCCAGTGAACCATGGGAGAACCATTATCCACAAATGGAGATAACTTGGACCAGTGGTGAACCTTCCCAGGAGTGGCCGACCTACAAAAATTACTCCAAGAGCATGACGACGACTCATCCAGGAGATCATAAAAGAACCCAGAACAACATCTAAAGAACTGCAGGCCTCACTTGCCTCAGGTAAGATCAGTGTTCATGATTCGACAATAAGAAAGAGACTGGGCAAAAATGGCATCCATGGGAGAGTTCCAAGGCCAAAGCCACTGCTGACCAAAAAGAACACAAAGGCTCATCTCACATTTACCAAAAAACATCTCGATTATCCCCAAGACTTTTAGGCAAATATTCTGTGGACTGATGAGACAAAAATTTCACTTTTTGGAAGGTGTGCGTCCGTTACATCTGGCATAAAACGAATACAGCATTTCATAACAAGAACATCATACCAACAGTCAGACATGGTGGTGGTAGCGTGATGGTCTGGGGCTGCTTTGAAGCTTCAGGAGCTGGATTTAACATAATTGATGGAACCATGAATTCTGAGCTCTACCAGAAAATCCTAAAGGCCCCTTTCACACTGGGGCAGTTTGCAGGCGCTATTGCGCTAAGAATAGCGCCTGCAAACCGACCCGAAACAGCTGTTGCTGTGTCTTCAGTGTGAAAGCCCGAGGGCTTCTGTGATCTGTGGTCTGTGATCTGTGGTCAGCTGTGTCCGAAGGATATTACAGAGCGCATCGGGTGCGCTACAGCTGGCGTGCGGGGGACACGGTTCTTGGGGGGCGTCAATAGGCGCGGTTGCCAAGTGGTAAACTTGTTACAGTTGTAGTGTTGCAGTCTGATCACTTGGGGAATGGAGACTGAGGAAATGCTTTCTCCTGCCTGCAGCAGACTGATGACATCATCTCAGCCTATGCAAAATCATTGACTGGTGCCCAAGGATAACTTTTCAATGATAAAAGGTGGAGCTTTCCTGAAAAATGATACTGTTCTGTATATTGTGATGTCAGGATTTTATTCATGCAGACTTGCCAGGATAGCTTCAAGTTCACTTCAAAGGAGAGAACCTTTAGTTTTATTTACTGGCAAGTGATGCAGCCAGATTTTTTTTTCTCCAAAAGGAATTTATGACGACACAAACCAAACCCGAGAACGCCTTCAAGTTAAACATAAGCCTTTATTAGATCAAATATATAAACTGACACAATGACCATCTGCTGTATATTCTATAACAAAGTCATAGTGTTATATTAACTCTTGCAACAAATTAGAACTTTCAAAAAAAAAAAAAAAAAGGCACAAATTCCGGGAGGGGTTCCAGCACCTCAGTTCACAGGTCCACAACACCCCAAACCTGGTGCCATTCATAAACTGTATAACTGAGCAAATATTTTGCTATATGCCGAACAGTGAACACTGGAGCAGGTTTTCTCAGACAAAAAACGCATTCAGTTCTAGCAGCCAATTTGTTATCTTAACCTTTTTTTTTTTTTTTTAATGCGATTTCAGAAAAACTGAAATCCTATTGGCTGCTGTGGGTTAGGGAACACTACACTGTAACTACACTTGACCCCACCTTAAAGCCAAACTTCAGGCAAATATAAAAGGCTTAATTAATGCAGCTCTGTATTCGTTAAATGTATTTTTTTCCCCAAACACAAGCAATGTGAGTACCTGAATCAGCCTTTTGCACTCCCTGTACAGTAGATCTCAGACTGGGGGAAGGGGAGGGAGAGCAGCATATAGATCCAATCAATTGTGCTGCACTGCAAGGAGCAGGGTGACAGCAGGAGAGAGCAGAGTGACCCAAGAGATGAGCTCAGCAGTCTGCTGCTTCTTTCTTCACCCAGTCACAGGCTCAGGGAGGAATGAGACCTATAAGTGTTACTGAACAGCAGATAAAATGGAGGTCTCTGGTCCTGCCATACAGGACTGTGTTGTGTGGCAGAGCTGTGCAAATCTCAGGACTGGTTGGGCAGGAATACAACTTACATATTTGCGTTTCATTTGTTTATTTCACTGTCTGCCTGGAGTTTAGCTTTAATAACCCACTTGAGAGAGAGGAGGCAGCTTATAAATAAGCAACTGGACTACAAATCCCAGCATTCCCTGACTGAGCACTCTTGAATATGCAATTCCACGACTCCTGAAAGGATACAAGCTGCTGGTTACACACCATACCAGTTAACCAGTACACATTATATTATAAAAACTCCCATTAAACCCGCCAGCTCCATTTATCCGCCATGCTTGTCAACATTGTGTTATAAATAAAACATACATAAAAATACATAAATATTAGCAAAGGGGTAAATAAAGCCACAACTGAAGAGGACATAAAACATACGGAATTAAGCAGGTTGGCTTTAGAAAACAGCTGTGCTAATAAACTTCCTTTTTCTTTTTTTGCATTTTTTTTATTTATTTTTTTGACAACACTGACAGTACAAAGGAAACCCACCAAAAGGCTCAGCCCTGCCCATTCCAGAATCCAGCTGGGGTGTAAACTGGAATCACATAGAAAATTATAAACGCGTGACCAGAGGAATTTTTTTTTTCAATAAACTTTTTTTTGTATTTTAAATAGAAAACTTTATATAAAAGTAACAGTGTGAATAGGGAAAAATGTTTTGGGGACAAAGAAAATGAAACATGACTGCTGCGAAGAAGGAAATTACGAATACATTTTTATTTCTCCTAAAATCTGCAAATATGATAAAAAAAAAAAAAAAGTGTAAGTCCACCCAAAACAGATATTTTAGAATGTGGTGGCCATCAGCTGGTTAAATCAACCTCCTTTATTTCTCCAGCAACAAGGGCTCTCAGCTCTGCCTACCTGCTGTGGCTACTGGATTCTCTTTATACATTTTGGCAAATGCAGGCGGAGAGGTGAGACTTTGTCCCAGGAGTTAGTGAGCAGGTGATGCAAGGCCTCCATGGCTAAAATCTCAGTTTTGGGTGGGGTGACCCTTTAAATACAAGTTATATTGCAGTAGATGCAGACTTTATTCAATGTAGCTGAACTTTTTAAATATATTAACTTGAACAGAACTTAAATATTGTATCAATAAAATCGATTTTGCTTCAACACTATGCACTACTGATACAGATCCTTCCCCAAACACAATGCAACTGAAAATGTTTCTTTGCTAAAGGAAAATCGCACCGTCGGTTGGAAACAATTTTGCATCAAAGGCTTTAACAAGTGACACATTCCAAAGACAATTACAGATGGAGTATTAACCTCTTATGTGCTGCAATGTAAAGTTTTAACCAGACTACAATAGGATCAATGTACAAGTCTCTGTACCATCTTGCTACATTTTAGGGATTTCAAATATTTAGAAACCTCCTCTTTCGAATCCACAACCTTTCTTTCTTTCTGGAAAGGGCGACCAAACAAAAAAGTATAAGTTTAAGAGAAACTAATACTTATTATTTGTACATAAAAGATCAAATCCACCCAACATACCCTGCTCTCTTGATGCCTCTATAGGACCCGGGTAGGGAGACCCCCACCCTTACTATGAGTGGGGCCACAATCGTTAAGTTCTCTACATATGAATGGATGGATGGACTTGTATAGCGCAACCTATGCGAACTGAATCGCCTCAGGGCGCATATGGAGAGTAAGGTACATGATGCGAGATTTCGCACTGCGCTCCCTCTAGGTAATGAATTTAGTCATGTGACAATGGTAACTCCGCCTACATTTTTTCAGTAATACCAAAGTAGTAGAGGAGACGGAGGTCTATTTGCTTTGGTTCCATAATTAAAAAAAAAAAATTAAATAAAAAAAAAAAATGGGGGTAAAACTGCTTCCCTTCACCCAAAATGGAAGATCTGTTTAGGAGTAGTGCGACCCTTTGCACGTTATGCACAAAATTATTGAGACAACAAATCATCTCATCAGTTTGCCAGCAACGACAGAGGTTCGGTCCTGGTGGAGGTGATCGGTCGGATTAAAAAACGAGGCTCATTTTTGTTACTACTTTAAAGAAAAGGCACATATTGCTCCACTTCTTCCACCTGAACACTGTGAATAAATTCAGTATCAAAAAATTATTTATATTTATATATATATTTACTTTGACACAAAAAATAAAGTTACAAGTGTTTGCATATTTGTCACATGTTCGAGTCGTCGTCTGTAATACTGGTGCATGGCGATCTGGCGGAGTAGTCTCTGAACATTTCGTCTTCTTTGAGCATATACTGCGGAGACAGAGAGGAAGTCACATGAAAATTCAGAGCCAAATATGCTAACCCCTCACCTATATACTTCATACGGAGCAGCCCTGTGCACCTGTTTATCCCTTAAAGCGGAGTTCCACCCAAAGTGGAACTTCCGCTTATCCGATTCTCCCTCCCCCCCAGTTTATTGGGGGGGGGGGAGCGGATACCTGTTTTTTTTTTTTGTTTACAGGTACCCTGTCCCCACTTCCAGGAGACCGGGCCATGGCAAATTTCGTCAGTAGCTCGGTCCCCCCTCCTCCTCCCTCCTGCCGGGCCAGTGAGAGCACAGCGTGCTTTACGCATGCGCAGTAGGGACCCGGCCGTACAGCCGAAAGGCTACACTGCCGGGTTCCCTCACCTGCAATGGCGGCAGCAGCACCCGACCAGCCGATGTAAACATCAGCTGCGGTACCGACAGGTAAGTGAGTGTCCCAATGTTAAAAGTCAGCAGCTACAGTATGTGTAGCTGCTGACTTAATTTTTAAAGGGGCGAGTGGAACTCCACTTTAAGGACCAGCCTTATCTGGTCCCCTGATGAAGTCACGAGCACGTGACGCAGCGCGTAGGGATTGGCCGGACGAACGATACCGGAAGTGCTGTGAGAACGGCGTCATATCGCCATTTTTATGCTGTTATATTGTGTTTTAAATGTAAGGGTTTTTACTTCTATTATTAAAATGCCTTATTAAAGACATACTTCACTATTGGCCCCCCTTTTTTTATTCTGCTTCATTTCCATTCTCTGGCGAGTTATCTCTGTGGGAACACTGCTGCCATCTGTGTAGGGAGTTGGTGGGATATCCCTATTAGAAGCAAATAGCAAGTGGAGACATCACAGAAACAGAGTGGAGGTTAAGGATATCCATCCCCTGGAAGCAGGAACTTGGGAGCCAGTGGAAGTGGAAGAGACCCCTGTGCCTTTTTGATGCCCGTTTATATTCATTTTCAGGTGAGAGGCTAGAGAGCACATTTAGGATTAGGTCCTCACGTACCCATCATCCCTCATTTTTGAAGACGAGGATTATTGTCTCTTCGGCTACCTCCTCCACATCTAGGAGACAGTCCCTTATTTACAGTATGTACCATCTGGACTGTACTATTTAATCATTCCTTATTATATGGACTCTAGCCCCAATTTTATTATATTGATTTTATATATATTCTATTTTCCCGCAATAGAATTGTTTGCATTTTTATCTCTCATTCACGTATTTGATATTCACCAGGATTATTGTGTTTCCATTTTATCCACAATTTGCTTTTATTGGTGTTTTTTATGATAATTAGCACATTGAGCACTTTATTCAATATTTATTTTTAGGTATGGTGCATATACACAATATTTGATATTTATCACTATCGATTTTAGCATTTGATGCACTACATATACATCGATTTATTTTATTGTTATATCACATCTATATCATTTTGGTGCATATTAGCGCAAAATCATCACTTATTTTATGTTACTTGTGGGATTGTGTTCACCATTGGATTTTGCTGCTTTTTAGGAATTTTTTCCACACACAGCATTTGAGCTGGCACTTTACTTATTCATTTACATTTATATAACTTATATTTTATATATACATTCTTCACAAATTCATTTTCTTGGTGCATAAGATCTAGTTTATTTAACAGCGCCAAGGTCACCCCCACTACTATGGGACTTGTAGTCTCACCACAGCTGGAGGGCCAAGTTTGCCTACCCCCGCACTACATTGTTGTTGATAGAGCTAAAGGATACTGTACATTCAGGTTGGAACACGTAATGTGAGCTTTACGCATTTCCTGGTGGTCTAATTTAATTAATCAGCTTTGCACACTTACTGTCAGGTTGTTGATGCCTTCAGAAAATGCCCCAATCTGTCTTACAGTTCCTTCTGAATCTTCCATCTGGAAAAGTGTAAAGCAGATTGTTCAAACTACAGCTACACATCTCAAAGTGGATGCAATGATCAACGCATGGCAACGCTTCCCAGGTTAAGGAAAGCTGGCACTTTTGTGACACATTTCAGTTAAAATTAGGCACATACAAATGTTTAAATCAACAGTTTGTCTGCAGTTTGTTTTACTTCATGTGAAGAGGTCAACCATTTTTGATTATTAAAAGTAAAAAGCCAGTTTAAAAAAAAAAGGGGGAACAAGGTTAGGCGTTTTCTACAAACTCTGCTAGCTAGAAAGCCCTATTCCGTGGGCCTCTGCGAAATTTTTTTTTTTTTTATTACTAGCTGCTTGACTTTCCGTTTGTTAACTGCTGCCTTCTCATCCAATCAGAAAGTCTTGTTGGCCATTGCCACAATGGGTAGGAATGCCACACTACAAGCACACATTCTGAGCATACCTGTTCCAGCCTGTCCAAGTCCTCGTCGTCCAACATCCGGAGGTCCAGGCCGGCACGGAAAGGTTTGATGATATTGTTGGCAGAATTTAGCCCGAGCTCCATTGGGCACACGTACTCCTCATTTTCTTCTGGTTTCTTTTTCCGCAAAGTTCCAAAGTTGCTAAACGCTAGTTTCCTCGGCTATGTGCATAAAGGGAATTAAATAAAATTACACATAGAAATTGGATTTTCTTTGGCCAAATCAAGATCTCAAATGGTAGACTTAGTCAAATATTCTTCGTTTCTTCCACTGGAGTATTTCTATCCTACCCGTGTCAAATTTTCTATCTAAATAGCAGCCTAAAAAAATTGCATTTAGAAAAACTTTAGAAAAATTACTTTCCCCCCTTTTCTGTTCTAGGCTGGCAAACCATTATTTAGACATATGGACAGTTTTCTAACCTGATACTCTCAGCCCTGCCTTGTATGGGTAGCTCATAAGCAATGAGAAGAGACTAGGATAAGGTTATACAATATCTTTTACAAAGTTATGCATTATAATATAAAAAATTCCACCATTTAAAAAATATAATTATTAAATCTACAGTATATTGCACACCTTGGACAGCCTGAGCACACTAAAGGATAATGGGATAATGTAGCTATACTTTTAGTGATGCGAGTATTAAGCATCTTTGAAGTTCCATTTAGCCTTCATTTTGGAAATTGATGGCAGCCCAGGGAGTGTGATATATTTTCAGGACAGAAGCATGCAGGGATTATACAGTAGGTTTGCTAAACATCTTGGGCTATATGGAGGGTTTAAATAAATTTGTAGTTTCCCTTTGATTTCCTGCCTCCATGTGCCAATCTAAAGGGTCCTCACCTTGACCTTGGCTGTTGCTGTCAATAGCACATACTCTGGAGCTGACAATGCTTCCTGTTTCTGCAGCTGCGACTGCTGACCCACCAGGAGGTTGAAGTGGGTGGCCAGATGTCGCCGTAGGAGGGTCTTGTTCGGTGGGATGTTCAGCAATTGTGCCATCGTTTCCACATTAAACCGAGGCTCGAGTACCTGGAAAAAAATCACCACAAATATAGCAATTTTACATTAAAAATAAAAAAAATAGGATTAAGATGCTCAGTTAGACCCCAAGCATTAGTTTGGAAAATGTGAAAATAGCCTCACCCCCCCTCTCTACCACTAAAAAAAAAAAAAAAAATAAAAAATAAAAAAAAGAATTTTTTTAGGGCTGAAAGTCCCCTTCTCGGCTTATACTCGAGTCAGTGCGGTCTGCCTATATATATATATATATTATATATATATATATATATATATATATATATATATATATATAACACACACACACACACAGTACCTCACAAAAGTGAGTACACCCCCCTCACATTTTTGTAAATATTTTATTATATCTTTTTATCTGACAACACAGAAGAAATGACACTTTGTTATAATGTAAAGTAGTGAGTGTACAGCTTGTATAGCAGTGTAAATTTGCTGTCCCCTCAAAATAACTCATACAGACAATGTCTAAACTGCTGGCAATAAAAGTGAGTACACCCCTTAGTGAAAATGTCCAAATTGGGCCTCCCCGATGTCATGTTACTCATTAGAGCTACAAGGTTTCAGGTGTGAATGGGGAGCAGGTGTTAAATTTTGTGTTATCACTCTCACTCTCTCATACTGGTCACTGGAAGTTCAACATGGCACCTCATGGCAAAAAACTCTGAGGATCTGAAAAAAAAAAACTATTGTTGCTCTACATAAAGATGGCCTAGGCTATAAGAAAATTGCTAAGACCCTGAAACTAAGCTTCAGCACGGTGGCCAAGACCATACAGCAGTTTAACAGGACAGGTTCCACTCAGAACAGGCCTCACCATGGTCGACCAAAGAAGTTGAGTGCACATGCTCAGCGTCATATCCACAGGTTGTCTATGGGAAATAGACGTATGAGTGCTGCCAGCATTGCTGCAGAGGTTGAAGGGGTGGGGGGTCAGCCTCACATCATACGCCACACACTGGATCAAATTGGTCTGCATGGCTGTCGTCCCCGAAGGAAGCCTCTTCTAAAGATGATGCACAAGAAAGCCTGCAAATAGTTTGCTGAAGACAAGCAGACTAAGGACATGGATTACTGGAACCATGTCCTGTGGTCTGATGAGACCAAGATAAAGGTATTTGGTTCAGATGGTGTCAAGCGTGTGGTGCAGCAAACAGGTGAGGAGTAGAAAGACAAGTGTGTCTTGCCTACAGTCAAGCATGATGGTGGGAGTGCCATAGTCTGGGGCTGCATAAGTGCTGCTGGCACTAGGGAGCTACAGTTCATTGAGGGAACCATGAATGCCAACATGTACTGTGACATACAGAAGCAGAGCATGATCCCCCTCCCTTCGTAGACTGGGCCGCAGGGCAGTATTCCAACATGATAACGACCCCAAACACACCTCCAAGATGACCACTGCTTGGGCCTCCCCGCTTTTATTTTAGTGGTAGAGAGGGGGGGTGAGGCTATTTTCACATTTTCCAAACTAAAGAAGCTGAGGGTAAAGATGATGGACTGGCCAAGCATGTCTCCAGACCTAAACTCTATTGAGCATCTGTGGGGCATCCTCAAACTGGAGGCGGAGAAGCGCAAGGTCTCCAACATCCACCAGCTCCGTGATGTCGTCATGGAGGAGTGAAAGAGGACTCCAGTGGCAACCTGTTAAGCTCTGCTGAACGCCATGCCCAAGAGCGTTAAGGCAGTGCTGGAAAATAATGATGGCCACACAAAATATTGACACTTTGGGCCCATTTTGGCGATTTTCACTAAGGGGTGTACTCACTTATGTTGCCAGCGGTTTAGACATTAATGGCTGTGTGTTATGTTATTTTGAGGGGACCGCAAATTTACACTGTTATACAAGCTGAACACTCACTACTTTACATTGTAGCAAAGTGTAATTTCTTGTGTTGTCACATGAAAAGGTAAAATATTTACAAAAATGTGATGGGTGTACTTTTGTGAGATACTGTATATACACTTTAAAAGAGAATCCATCACTTTGCCTTTTTAGGGCAATCTTTTCGTCGGTTTTACATGTTACCAATTATCAGTACTTACCATAAGACCGCCGTGTACCCCGCTACCCCTCAAATTAGGGGCATATTCCGCTAAATCCACAGAACGCAGCCACTCCATGACTCGATGATTGGTCCACTGGGCCACCTCAGACGGTGAAATGTTACTCTACAAGAAGGCCAAACAGAACAAAATTATTATCAGTTGTCAGTTTGATCTTTAAGAACAAGTATAGGTACCCAAATAGGTTTAGGTACAACAGGGACTCCAGAGCAGGCGATGGAGGTGCTGGAAAAGAGAAATAAAACCAGAGGTGGCTTTAAGTGCAGACTGTTGAACATTTTAGGAAAAGCAAAGGGTGCAAGATTAACCCACATTTGGAAAGATAAAATGGGCACATCATTAGTCCATTTCCAGTGGGATGAAGGTCAGCACTCATGCTGTAGATGTTAAAACCGCCTCTCAGCTGGATCCAGAAGCCGGCTGTATGAGGATTGGAGCAAAGAAAAAGGGCTGGAATGCTCTTTGAGTGCATCGTCGAGCGCGATGACGTCACCAGACTTATGACGCTATTCTGAGGATGCGCACTAAGGATAACTAGTCAGGCTCGCTCCTTTGTCAAGCTACTGGTATGGGACTAAAGATGCCTTTATATATAGTTCCATCTATTAACAGATAGCTCCAGATAAGCGGCGGTTCTAACATCTACAGCGCAAGTGCTGACCTTCATCCCACCAAAAATAGACAAATGATGTCACCAATTTCATCTTACCAAATGGGAGTTGATCTTACACCCTTTGCTTTGAATAAATGTACAACAGTCTGCACTTGGAGACGCCACAGTATTCTTTTTCTCTTTTACACACTTTCTGGAGACCGCTTCTTCTCCCCACAAGAGGCTTGCCCTGATCTTCTTACATTCCTGTGCTCCTGTGACTCAAATTCTGGATGGACTTTTTTTTTTTTTCTCTTTTTAACTTTATGCATTGGACTCTGCATATAGATGGTTCTTTGCAATAAGTGGTGGTAATAATTGTGCCATACTTTATTCCCATTTCGATGGAGGTGCTGGAATCAGAGCCAACAAGGGTTACTACAGCCTTGCTTATTGTATTGTGCAGTGATATCAGGCTATCACTAAACATGCTTACAGGAGGGGAGGAGCACTGAGGTTACTTAATTGATGTGCTGCTGCTTCTTCACTGTCCAATCAGCAAGCATTTTTTAAAGGAAGCACTCTTAAGTTGGCTGCTCTCCTCTCTTCCAGAGCACCTGCTCAGTTTTACATTAGAGATTACAAGACTAGCAGGCTGCCACATCACCGTTATGAGGGGCAAGCTAAGCTGCCAATAAACTGCTGAGAGGGGGGGAGCATGGGAACCCGAGCTGCTGCATCACTGTTGGGAGGGGGCATAGGGAGCCGAGTCACGGTTGGGAGGGGGCATAGGGAGCCGAGTCACGGTTGGGAGGGGGCATAGGGAGCCGAGTCACGGTTGGGAGGGGGCATAGGGAGCCGAGTCACGGTTGGGAGGGGGCATAGGGAGCCGAGTCACGGTTGGGAGGGGGCATAGGGAGCCGAGTCACGGTTGGGAGGGGGCATAGGGAGCCGAGTCACGGTTGGGAGGGGGCATAGGGAGCCGAGTCACGGTTGGGAGGGGGCATAGGGAGCCGAGTCACGGTTGGGAGGGGGCATAGGGAGCCAAGTCACTGTTGGGAGGGGGCATAGGGAGCTCCTGAATCAAAATCCAAAATACTTTGTGAGATTTGGTCAGTGACAACTTGTTTTAATATTTAATGCGCAACTCCACTTTTGTTGAGAAAAAACATTCCCCTCTTGGTGATCTATGTACAATGATTTTATCAAACTTTGTTGCAGATTCCTACTTTTTTTTATTCTGAAGAAATCCCTGTGTGTTTGTCTGTATCCATGTGGGAAAGTGAGTCTAATGGGAGTGGTTTCATAATTATCAATCAGCTGTTCACTAATGAGGAAAGCTGCAGGGTCTGCATCCCTTTAGCTGCGATTTCCTATTAAAAGTAGCTCACCAAAAATGACATTTTTGTTGCAGGGGATGCCTGAAATCTGACTTGTATCTTAGTGCAGACTTCTGGGAAAATCAGTGAGCCAATCACACAAGCAGGAAATGTTTCTAGGGGGCGTTATGTACACATTGTGTGTACAGAACACCTCCAGGTAGTCATATTGCATTTTAAGGAAATTACGGAGTTGCAGATTGAACAGGAAAGGTAATTTTTAAGAACATTCAATTACAATATGACTTGTTACAATTGCTATTATTTTTTACCCTTTAATATGTAAATATTTGAAAATCCATAGCCTGTCTACAGTTCATCTAGCGATATCTGTGAGGCCTGTGGCATAAATAGGGAGCATATTTAATTTTTATATGGCGAGACCTTAATAGTCTGGGAATAATTTAGAAGTCAAGAATCAGCAGATACCTCATCGGAGGGTCTCCGGCGCAGACAGTTGGGTTCAAAGCTGTTTATTCGCAGAACCTGTATGGCACGTTTAATACTGAGGTGGTGGAGGACGCTTACAACTTTCAAAGACAGCAAATCATCCTGGGAAAGAAGAAGAAAGACACAAAATCAATAAAACAAAACTGCACATTACTACGGATGAAGATAGCAAAATGTCTCTTAAGTGCAGTTTAGTAAAAATAATTATACAAATATATCTAGACTATATGGCTAAAATTATTTGAACCCAGAATAATAAAGTAGCTCAATAAAACTTCACATACGTGTTCATATGCTGATTTTTTTTTTATTTTTCAATATTTTTATTAAGGTTTTCAGGTTTACAGAAACGAAAACAATGCAGCAGTTATATGTTGCATACATGGTAAAACGTGAAAGGTACCAAAACATTAACATTGCAAGGGGAGGTATCCAGTAAACATGTCTTCATAAAAGTACGTACATATGGCTCTACAGGTATTTAAATAGTTGGAGGAATGTATGTGGGAAATGCAGGTAAACCAAATAAATATGCCACCCTGAAACCCAAACACCCCTATTGGGAACTGCCTGTGAGTGGGTGTGGGCAATGATTGTTGGTATTTGTATTCCCATCAGATTTGGTTTACTCAGAGATTTAGGCGAGTTACTCCGTGTCGTAGGGGTTTGGTTTGGGATCATTTCCTCAGATGGGGTGGATAGCCAGGGATATTCCCCAGGCGACTTAGTATGTTATGATTGCCGGTCGGAAGTCAAAAGTAATTTTTAATCCTTCAACTTTCATTAAGATAATCTCTGGTGATCCTGCCATGAAGGTCCTTGTCCAGTCATCCAGATATTCCTGCGAAAGGGTGACACCATTTTGTCCCCTCTGTCTTGTCACATGCGCTCCCTGGTGAAAACATACAAGGGCCGTGCCAACCCACATTGAGCAAGCATGGTCCACCATTGCTGCCATCAGGATCTGCTCTAGCGTAATGATGTACTCTACAAAGTATATAGCAACCTAGGTCGTCTGTTCTTCGCACCACTGGTGAACATCGCTGCAGTAGGCAACTACTCTGAAATCCCAGTCCAGTTATACAACTCCCTTTCCTGACCATGAGCTTACAATCTTGTCACTTCTAATGTAAGCCTTTTCCCAGCTCAACTTTAAGCTGGAATCGGTGGCGTAACTAGAACCTTTAGGGCTCCGGTACAATAAACCATGAAGGGCCCCTCTGAACCCCAGTCGGGGCCCTTCCCTCCGAGTCCGGTGGTGGAACTCCAGGGCCCGGTCACAGGTACGACCTTTGTGAGCCCTGAGTTCCGCCACTGGTATCAGTAGTTTTTTTTATTTTTTACAATTTTTTAGGAGCCCTGTTGGGGGACTTTGGCGAGATATCAGAGGTCTAAACAGACCTATGTTCCAATGAATGGACAGGAATAGCTCTGTACAGAGCTTCCTGTCCATCTATAAACTGAAGCATAGTAAACGCAGTTTAGTATATGCCACAGTTATAAATGGATCCTCTCCGTCCTGACAGATCCCCAGCAGCAACCAGCAGGAGAGGCGATGGTGGAACCTGGCAGAGCCCACGAGGGGGTCCGGGAAAGAGCACACAGGGGCTGGAGAGCACACCTTGCTGGTAGACAAGCCTGCGGTGTCCTCAAACGATCCGGCTTACAGGGCTGCACTGCATCTGTGTGCTTAAAGTTTGCTTGCCCTCGAGAAGCATGCAGTGCAGTGTGAGCCGGACTTAGGGGGTGGGACTCTGGCTGGGGATGACAGACACCGAACTGAGCTGCGCTGCATGGAGCAAGAGAGGGGGACCCTGAGGAGCTGGCTGAGAACACAGGTCATGTGGGGAATGCACAACTAAAAGGAACAGCCAGTGGGGTAGTTGAGCATGGAGCTCTACTAGTCACTCCCCACCTCCAGCCACCCGCGCGCATGGTGCACTGGTACTCCTAGCCGCCTATGCTGCCGCCGGCAATATGTAGAGGGGGCAATACGGGCCCCCTGCAGAGCAGGACGGGTCACGACTGCTGCGCCTCCTGGCTGGAATGCATCTCAGCATAAGGACCTCATCACTGGCAGAAAGTCATGACTTTTGCAGAAATACATAAGTGGACTTAAAGACATTTTATATACCTGTCTGGGTGACACAGTTAAAGAGCGGGAAGGGTGTCACTGGGTGGAAACACCATTTCACAAGCTTCCTGCCAAGGTAAGCAGTACTATTTGCACTGAGATTAGGATATTTGTTGGAATAACACCTCAGTAAACACTTCCAGTGGCTGAATCTCAACGGCCTGAACATGGTTCATCTCACCAGATCAAAAACTGTTGTTACCAAGTGCAACAACATTACAATGTATCCTAAATAATGCCCAAAACGATCTTGGGATAAAGTCCACATAAACACATAAAGTTGAGTACTTCCAGATTCTGATAAGCCTCCCACCCGCAGACCCCCCACAACCCTGGCCGGTGGTTGTCGGGGGTCTGTGAGAGGTGGGGGCTTATTGGAACATGGGGCAAGGTGCTTAAGGGGGGAGGGATGAAGAGCCCCCCTGTTCTAAAGCACCCCCCCCCCCACACTGCTTTTTTAATTGCTGGCATTCTTTTGTTTACATCCAGCTTACATCCAGCTGTCAGTGGGGAGACCCACTGACAGCTGATCAGTCATCGGCTGTGAAGGACACAGCAGTCTGTTTCCTGGCCGGCTGCTTAAGAAACAGCTATTCTTCACACAGAATTAAAATGGGTCGATCAATTTTCAACTGATCTGAATTTGAAAAATTTTGGAATTTGTTAGATAATAAAGTAAACAGATGAAACTAAACAATTTTTCCATTCTGCACATGCCTAGCAACTTTGTAGCGCACAAACAAAACAATCACACATTGGTCAAAGCCAAAATTGTAACAAAGTCACACTGTAAAGTCGCAATGGAAATCACGCAATTTTTAAGTCGCACAAGTGTGAATGGAGTCTAAAAGATAACAGTCAGCTATAATTTTAGTTCTGGTCAGGACAAAAAAATAAAATAAATGTATATATATATATATATATATATATATATATATATATATATATATGTATATATATATATGTATGTGTGTGTGTGTGTGTGTATATGTGTGTGTGTGTGTTGTGTGTGTGTGTGTGTATATATATATATATATACATATACATACACATGTGTGTATATATATATATATATATATATATATATACACATATACATATATACATATATATATATATATATATATACACACACACACACACACACACATACATACACACACACACATTATATATATATACACACACACACACATATATATATATATATATATATATATATTTTATTTATATACACACACACACACACACACACACACACACACATACATACATACATACGCCTCCCCCTATATACTGTATCTGTAGATATATGGTTAGATAAATATACTGAATTTTAATTGTTTTGCACTATCAAAAGGTGGAAGTTGTAGACTTCCATGGTTTCCATTTTCTCCTTACCTCCTCTTGCAAGTACTGTATTGTTTACTTCCACCCCAGCTTAACAAGAAGGGGGGAGAGGTGTTCAGTATGTGAACAAAGAAGAACTCAGGCAGGGCTGACAACACTGCTTGAGATTTCAGTCAAGAGCTTACTGAATTTCTGTCAGTTCCAACAGGAATTTCTGTACTTGCAGCTTTTTTAAAAGCATGTATTGCAGGGATGTATTGCACAGATTTTTTATTATTTTTTGCCCGGACACACATTTTAAAAAGCGGTGAGGAAACTTACCACTGTCATATAATGCAACATTCGTCCATCGACCTTTGCCTCATCAAACTGCGTCTTGTACTGGGGGAGCCCTATATCATCCAGCCACCCTAGAAAATCCATAAAGATTATTTTCAATAAGTTACAGTATCAGAAAGGAATAAACAGTGATCTGATGTCCAACAACCTTGGATGCTACATGGCCTAATAAAAGCAATGTTCCTTCTTTGTTCCAAATCAAACGACGCTACCTGGTCATGTCACCAAAACTGGAAAAACAGGAATCTCCCCAACAGGGACACGTACAAGAAGCAAAACCTAAGAGGTGCCACATGCTTAAGACACCCTTAAAATAATTCTTAGGTGGCTCTTCTGTGAAAAGGATAGCACAGGATATGGCCCCACTGAGGTTCTGATATATTGCAGGGTAATGCCAGGATGTCTCCAGGGCATAAAGAATAAAAACAAGTCAAATACAATGACTTACGTGTGACCCACTTGTAGTCCAATTTTCCATAGTTACTGTCATCTTCAGATCCCAGGGACTGCAGAGCCAGCTGGAGCTTCTTCCGATGTAACGGGTGTTTAATACCCAGTTCCTAAAAAGATAAGACAGCGACATTGAAAAAGTGTGCAAAGTGTTAATCATATATTTAAGTTCAAAGTTAAACACTTTTTACAAGAAAGAAAACGCTACAAATTATCACCTAAAAAGAGCACCAATGTTTAGTTGCTTCCACTATAAGGCATCCTGTACATTCATTTATTTTTTTCGTTCAACCAGGATATTATCGGATTCGAATTTCGATCCATGTATGGTTGACTTAAAACAGATCAATAGCAGAGATCAGATTAAACAGATTGCCGAGTAGCTCACCAAAGGGACACCCTCTCCCAATTTCTGGAATGCAGGGTTTTCACAATATATGAAAAACTTTGGAATACGTGAAACCTTTTATTTTACTGGCCAACTTAAAGCGGGATGGTACCTGGAAAAAAAAAAAAATTAAAAGCCAGCAGCTACAAATACTGCAGCTGCTGACTTTTAATAAATGGACACTTACCTGTCACAGGTTCCAGCGATGTGGGCAGCAGAGGCCGATCATTCGATCGGCTCTCTGCTGCTGCCGGCGCCATTCTCAGTGAGGGAATCAGGAAGTGGCTTCACTTCCCCGTTCCCTACTGCGCATGCGCGAGTCGCGCAGCGCAATGAGAATCGTCAGCGCTGTCTGCCAGGGACACGTGTGTGTCCCAGCAGACAGCACGCCAGGACAGGAAGTGGCGTAAACTCCCGTGGGAGTTTATGCCCGGAAGTGGGATCTGCACCCCCCTCCCCCCTGAAAGGTGCCAAATGTGACACCGGAGGGAGGGAGGGTTCCGAAAAGCGGAAGTTCCACTTTAGGGTGGAATCCCGCGTTAAGATTTTTAAAAGTGCAAGCTTTCGATATGTCGTAGATATCCACTACAGGTCATATGCAATTCTGTATAAAGCCTATAAACCCTTTTTTTTTTAAGGTGTTCTTTCCTCTGATTTCACCTGTGATCTAGCCAGTAACACATCTCCTATATTAGGCTAGCTTCAGACCTATGCACTTTGCTTTTGATCCGTTTCTGCAGTGCTTTTTGCGGTGCATTTTGCACACACGTTTTTGATGCGTTTTGAATTTTTAATGCTTTTTTTTGGCCAATTAGTTGGGCAGATTTGGAAACGCAAATTGCGGCAAAAAACACACTACATGCTTTTCTGAAGCTTCTCAATAGAAGTCTATTGAACCAAAAATGCACGGTTGTCCTTTTAAAAAAAAAGTCCCTGACCCTTTCCAAAAATGTAGCGGCTGAAAAAAAAGCATAGATGTGAACGTGTCCCATGGAATGTTAAATGGACTGTAGTGCGTTTCTGCAAAAAACACTAATAAACTCATAGGTGTGAACAGGTGTTAGAGTGCCCCCACTCTGGCTGAAGGAGCACAGGGGCGCCTTTGAACAGCAGCATGGTCAGTCTGGGGAATGGGAATATTAGATGTACTAGCAGATTTGAATACACTAACCAACTGAAGCCAAACTCCAGCTCACTCTTTATAAGCAGTTGCAGCAACATTTGTTTTTCCTTTTGGGAGAAAGGTTTTACATAAATAAAAACAGACCATTGTAAGCACCCCTGTCAGTGGTAAATGGTTTGTCTTATCCCTGTAACTGTTACATCTGCAAGACAGCTTAATTTTTTAAAAAACAACAGATTTACTGACCAGATCATCAAGAGAAAAAGTCAAGAAAGATTAAAATAGAAAAATAAAAATGCAGCTGCATTATAATAAATGTTTGTTTGTGTTTAATACCACTTTAAGACATCCCAAAAGTTTGCATATCTAATAACCTAGCCAATAAATTGTACTAAAAATGCAAGTTTTCAGAATTGCATAAAACCTGATGAAGAGATCTAAGGCATATATTGAGTCTTTAAAAACTTAAAAGGGGTTGTAAACCCTCAGGGTTTTTCACCTTAATGCATTAAGGTGAAAAACTTTTGTGCTGCAGCACCCCCCCCCCCCCCCCAAACACTCTTTTTCTTACCTTAGCCCGATCGTTCCAGGGGGGCTCCAGCCGCTGTCTCGGGTCCTCATTGGATAGATTGACGGCAGAAGGAGCCATTAGAACACAGCAGCAGGACTCGGGAGCGCACCCGCAGGAGTGCCCCCTTGTAAAGTGTCTCTCTGAGGGGGCACTTGAGAAGAGGAGGAGCCAGGAGCCGCTGAGAACCTGAGCTGACCGCTCCACCCCCTCCACAGCCCAGCGCTACAGGTGAGTGAGAAGGGGGCAGAGCAGAGAGCTGTCTGCAACTCTCTGCTCCCAGAGCTGTCAGAACCAAGGGATCAGCAGTGTTCCATCACTCGGTTCTCAGTGTAGAGGCCCCGGGGGACAGATGCAGCATCCATCTAGGTAAGTATGATACTGGGAAATCCCCAACCCCATACGTCACTTAAGCTAGCCAATAAAGGGTATCACTTGAACTCCAAACCATTTGCATTAATTCATGGTTAACACAGGATTATTGTATACTACTACAAAGTCAACGTAATAAAATACATATGAGGTAATTATTAAAAGTATTGAAAACATGTTGGAGTTAAATCCCAACCTAAGCCAATTTTTATTTTTGAAGAGTGTGGAAGAGTTGAAGCTGAACTTCGAGCACAAATACTTTAAAATTCAAAAATAATCACCAATATTCACAAAGGATATAGATCCACTTTGTTTGCAGAAAATGCCTTTGCAAACCCAAGTATTACTTTGTAAAGGTGGCATCAACATTGTGCTATTCATAGCCTGTGTGAAAAGCTGAGCTCTGGGTGGGACCCAGCAGGCTCCATCCACCAGTCTGCTTGCAGAAAACTACAAGAGGGGGCGGAGACAGGACCAGTCACCCTGCACAAGGACAGAGAGCAGCAGTGTCCGGTCTTTATTACAGGAAGCTCCTACACAGAGGCTATATAATGTATTGCACAGATCTGAAAAAAATACACATTGGGATTGATTTACTAAAACTAGAGTACAACATTTGGTGCAGCTGTGCATGGTAACCAATCAGCTTCTAAGTTCAGCTTGTTCAATTAAGCTTTTACAAAAAAACAACAACTCAGAAGCTGATTTCTATGCAGAGCAGCTGCACTGATGGGCCTGGACTCACCTTCTCCAGGTCTTGCTGGGATGCATGCAGTAGTGTTTGCCCTGAGACAATCCATTGCTTGCAGCTGTTAACATAGCTTCCAAGCCCTTGCTCCCTCAGCCAGGTGCATACCTGCTCCTTCGACCACTTGGCAAACGGCGTGTCCAAATCACTGCAGGTTCGGAATAACACACAGTTCATGTTACAGCTTCGTAGTTTACATGTACAAGGTATTTGATAAAAAGTGGTACTGTAGGATAACTTAAAAGACAGTCTAATACCATAAATACATCTCCAATGTGAAAAAAAAACATCCAAACTGAGGACTTGTATACCAACGTGTTCAATGCATATGGAACATTATTAAAATAATCTATCAACCCAGAATTTCAGATTCCTGATAGGGATTTTTAAAAAAACTGACCACACTAGGCATCTCAGCACAGTGCAGTGAGTTTTTTGACTGTGCTGAGAACTCAGCCTGCTCTCCTCCAACGATCAGACTGGTGCAGACACGCCCTCCCCATTTATTGCACTGACAAAAGGTAGGTCCATGCTCCAAGCCATTTAAAATCTTAAGCATAGTTAGGCTTGTTGTGTAGAAGGGACACCTGAGGGGTATCTTCCAAGAGTTCCCTAGAGCTCAGTCCTGAACAGGCTGGGGTTTTCATACAATAGCACAGCACCACCTCTAACTGAAGAATGAAGCTCAGATCATTGGTCATTATTGTACCAAGACCATTTCTGTGTGGCAGAGTGCATGGATTCGAAAAATTAGAACTTTTTTTTTTGCAGGTAAGACAGTTTACACTCAATCAACTGGCAAGATATTTTGACCTCTTTAGGAAAGCAGTGATGAGATCTCCATAGCATAGTCCTAGTTCTGTTCCTGCCCATTTTGACATTTTCAGTGTTCCCAACCACCATGAAGTGTTACCACTTCTCTGGTCTATACAATGCAAAATAAATATGGAAAAGTGAAACCCCCCCTTGTAATGACAGTGAAAGATATGCAGACTCAGGCGATAAAAGTGCAAAGATCTCACCTCCACATGCATCCTTTAACTACCCCCAAAGCAGTTTTAAGTTTTGGTGTGGTTCATGGCCTATTTGTCCCTGCACAGACCTGTGTGCTTGACCAAGATCTCTGGACCTGTCCAATCTTGGCCCAGTAGTAGACCTGGTCCCTCACTTTCAGATGTATAAATATATATGTAGCGCCGGGCTCCTAATGAGCATGCGCTATATTTTTTGTAGATCTAATGTTCCTAAAACCACAGTTGGGGTTTAGGGTTAATTGTTTCAAATTATGGTCTCAGTACCAGTTTGGCTGGATTGCACTGTATTCTGCTTTGCATTGGGTGTCAGTGTCACCTATGGCAGGCATAGGAACGCAGTCCGGTTGGACGCATTGGGTGCCAATCGCTGAGTGGTCTCGCTGTGAATTCTGGGAGAGGGTACTTAAGGTGCTGAGGTCACGTGCTTCTAGGTTCCGGTCTAGAAGATATTTCTGTCTGTTTGGTCCTCCTGACCAGCCCTCAGGGTCCCTCATGACCTCGGGTACGGATCCATATATTTCAGAGTCTCTGGGCTGTCTAGTCTGAGGCACAGTAACTGGAAGGAGGATTCCAAGGTGGTCTGGTGCCGTCTCGGTTTTGGAGAGGCCCAGCAACTGAGAATGCAACCAGGGGAGGACTCTTCAGAAGAGGGCCACGCACAAGGTTGGCTGCTCGGTAAGAGCCTGGAAGCTAAGTTGGAAGGACACCAGGTGATTCCATACTCGTATGGTATCGCCGGACCGGCTGCAAGATATTGGTACCGTATGAGGGTTCTCCAAAATTATTTATCCTTCAGTTACAACCAAGTCTGTGGCAGAGACTTTTCACTTACAAGTTCTACAACCAAGTCTGTGGCAGAGACTTTGCTTATCTGAATCACCTGTCGGCTGCTAAATCTATTGAGGGGATTTATCCGATAGCTGTAATATCCAGTTGCGAATGGATATTCCCTGGAGTTTATATTGAGAGACATTCAGTTTCAAGCAGTTCCAAGAATACCTGAACTTCCTACCTATACCCTCTATTCCTTTATTGAGAGACTGTGTTCTGTTTGACGTTTTGCAAATAAAAATCCCTAAAGGGGATCGAGTGTCGGTATCTGCAGTTCTTTGGGCCATCTACCTCGGGAAACCCCTAGACGCATACAAGGTCAAGAAGGTAACGGCAAGCACAAAAATAACCAGCAGCTCCTTCAGGGGTTAGTGCTACATATACAAAACGCATTCAAAAGAACACTTCTCCTGGAGCCAAAACTACCATATCATTGAATTAACTTCAAAACCCTTTTATAATCTCAGTAAGGATTCACAGGAAGGCCATTATATGTCCCCATACAGACCTGTGTGCTTGACCAAGATCTCTGGACCAGCCCAATCTTGGCCCAGCGGTGGACCTAGTCCCTCCCCTCTTGAACTCCTCCTCTGGGAAGTCATCGTCTTGGTTTAAAGTTGTAGACTGACTCCTCTTCAGCCTGAAAAAAAAAAAAAGAAAATGTATAGAACAATCCAATCTTGCAGTTCAATTTAATCACAGTTTATAGGAGAAATCTGGGAAGACATGTAGACAATTCCATGACCAGTTGATATAAATGACAATCACTGCTGCAAAGTTCAGTTACCTCCCAAACAGCTTTTTGATTCCCCGAGGCTTCTTTTTGGAATCGGGTGAAGACGGAGAGCTATGGGTGCTTCCTGCATCTGGTGAACGAGGGGAGGAAACCGCCAAGTCCAAGGCATCCGCAGACCCCTTCTCTGTATCTGCTGTGAGAATTTAAAACTATATCAGTTTCAACTATAACCCAGAATTTCACACATATTTTCTAGAATTGCTCATAAATTAAGTATTTCTGGTAAACCAACAGTTCCTTATCTAGTATCCTGGGAAGTCGGGGCTTATGTTTACATGTTACGGCTTCTGAAGCTCTCCCTGTCCCTAGTGTAGAGTACAATGGTGATAGCAGGAGGAGGGCCCCACACCAGGCTTCTCATTATTAACTGCAAACCAGCCCGACCGGACTAGGGTGAGCACCAGGGACAGCTTCAGGGACTGCAAAGTCTAAACAGAAGTATTGTAATGCAGGAACGTGGTACAGAATTATATCTAAAAATATTTACAGAAAACAACCTCCTACCGCTTCCATTGTGCAGTTTACATTCAAGCTGGTTACCAGACCTCCACACGTATTGATTCAATGTCTTCAATGCCAGGAGTCATAAATAATGACTTCTATGCTGCAAAGTGCACTTGTGTAAAACATAAGAGACAGCAAACTGTTAGAATAAGGAAGCCCCTTAGCTCCAGTATAGACTGCACATGTCTCTTGACCACATCCGACTAGAAACAAAGTAGGATTCAGGGACTGTTCTCAGTACGCATTCTGCCCTACAGAGTTGGCTGTCTTGAAGAATCTGATTTGGATGGATAGGCAGAGCATTTGTCATCTCCAGTGAATACACAAGTGTAGTGCAACATATTCATAATTTATGGCTCTTGGCAGCAAATGCGTTGAATTAAACAGGTCTCTGGAGCAGATGCCATTCTTTTTCTCAGTCCCAGTCTGCAGAACTAGTGCAGAAAGCAAACAGGGTACACCAGGCAGGGCCTGTGTTGGCAGCCCTCATAACTCATAATAAGGCAGTGGTATGAGGTTAGACTTGCAAAGCTATTGGGTCAAACTTAAATGTTTCAAATTTATGAGCTGATAACATGTGACAAAATGTATGTATTCTTAAAACAAGGTGTGACCTTGGATTTGTGGTAAATATAAACATTTTCAGCTCAGTAGCAACCAATTAAATCTTGGAAGAAAGTTCCATGGTGCTAAAATAGTAAGGGAAGCAGATAACTGTCTGCTCTGGGAATCTAGCACAACTTTTTTGCTAGCTGCATCCAGGACTGAATATATAGAAATTCCCTTACCTTTTGATCCTCACCAGCAACAATTACAACAAACGCCTAATTAATATTGTTTTGTTTATTAGTAAGTAGTGAGTTAATAAAGGCACCAAAAACTACAACTATAAGGAGGTCAGAGAGAGAGTCAGGAAATTCTTCTAAATGGATACACGGAATGAAAATGCTTAAAGTGGAAGTCCATGCAAAAACTAAAATCCCTGCATCTATAGCCACCAACATTCTAACACTAACCTCTCCAGCCCTGAAAAAAAAAAAAAATAGTATACATACTTTTTCTGAAGCCGATCCGACCCAATCTCCAGCAGTGGAAGCTCTGCTCTCACGCTGAGCTGTCAGCCGTGGCTTCGCTGTGGAGGCGGGTGCAGGAGACACGTCCGTCAACGGAAGCCCCATAGTAACTCTGTAGGCGACGTCACTTTCATTTATTTCACAGCCGTTGTCGGACATGTACCCAGCAGAGCTTCCGCCGCTGGAGATTGGGTTGGATCGGCTTCAGAAAAAGGTATGTATAGTGATTTTATCTTTACAGGGCTAGAGAGGTTAGTGTTAGAATGTTGGTGGCTATAGATGCAGGGATTTTAGTTTTTGCATGGACTTCCACTTTAATATCACCACTATGTGTTATATGTCCTCAAGACACTCAGAAAGAAAAAAGCATTCATCGGGTAATAGGATAACTTTAAATCTCTCTTGCTGAGCTCCAAATAAAATTAGCGTTATATTTACAAAACCAGCATTGGACAAATTTGATGAACCAAGTAGCCAACGCCAAAAATGGCTCCTTTTCTCTGACTTTTTCTACAGTTGCCAATGGAAGATGCTTTTAAAATGGCCTTATACCAGAGATCTGGCTGGCTTTGGAATTCAACACAAGTTTGTCCATTCTCGAGTCAAATTAAACAGGTACCATTGCCCAGCAAATCGATTTGTAAACCTGCCAAAGCCAGCAAGTCAATTTTCATCTTTATTGCCAAAGAGTTCACCTAGATATGCACTTTTCCCATCTGTGAAGAAGCCCCAAATGTATCTGGGAAATCAAGTTTATAAAATGCGCCATCTGCTGCAGATTGACCACATGTGAACTGTGTAAATTGAGGCTAGATGAAAATTCATGATCCCCAAAAAAGATTTGCCAAATTTACCCAATTTTGCATATGGATTTAACCTTTACACGCAGCCAAAAAGGTTAGCTCTGTATCCCAGTAAAGGGTTAGCTCTAGAAACTGGACATAAAAATACATTGTTCCTCTCTTAAGTGAACCAGTGACAAAGGACATTCGAAAGCACAGGTGAGGCATCAGATTATGTCCCTAGGTGCAGCTTCAAGCCCAAATACGCTGGACACTTCAGAGTTACCTTATCTTCGGCGAAAAACAATAGCAATTGGACAAAGTTTCTGATCGGGTTGACATCATGGGGTGGATTTACCAAAACCAGAGTGCAAAATCTGGTGCAGCTCTGCATAGAAACCAATCATCTTCCATTTTTTTTTTTTGTCAAAGCCTAATTGAACAAACTGACGTTAGAAGCCAATTGGCTACCATCCACAGCTGCACCAGATTTTGCACTCTCCAGTTTTAGTAAATCAACCCTCATTTGTCTATGGCCTTCATAACCAAACCGGATCCCAATTCACTGCATTCAGACCAAACGGAAGATAAATTCTGGATTGTTTTTTTGCAGTTTTTAACATTTGACTGTTGATTAAGTCCCACGGACATAAAAAAGCAATAATCTGCAATTCCAATGTTCACACAGGTCACGGTACGTTACAAGAACAAATCAAAACATCTTCAAGGTTAACTCCATCAAAAACTGAGAACTCCATTTCTGGGTGGTTTAAATAACACTAGGCTTCTTAAATTGGAACTATTTTTTGAGTCCTCCTATGGCGTATTTCTACCAGTAGATCAATTATTTTTCACCTTTCTTTAACAGGCCAAGCTGTGCAGCAAAAGTGAAAGTTACAGGGATTGGGACAAAGCATATAACACTAATCAGGGGGTCTGGCAAAGGTCAGCTTTAATTCACATGGTTTAAACATTTTTTTTTTCACAAAAGAAAAGAAAACCTGTTGCGGTTTAAAAAAAAAAAAAAAAAAACATTATATGGAGTTGAGCTTTAAATTTGCCACTTACAGTTCATTAGAAATGAGTTGTCCACAGGGTGACTGGCGCGCAATTTTAATGCAAAACAAACAGCGCTGTCACCCTGTTACAGGAAGTGGGAAAATAAACTGATGTACTGCAGTTGCAACGGGTAAAATAAACCCCAAAAAACTAAAACCATTATGTTGGAAGGGGCTCAAAAACTCAAACCAATATAAAAAAGGTTGACCACCTGCATAATTTTCAATTTTGCCTATAGTTCCATTTTAAGTTTGTTGGACTGCAATAGAAAGCTTCCTGTGTAGCGCTTTGCATATCTGCACCCTTCAACAAGACCATAGTGAGTGCTTACACAGCCAGACTCTCAAATTAATATTTTTTTTCTACATTGTAGAGAGTGTCAATTAGAGTGTAAAACATAAAAAATTTAGGTAGGGTTAATTGTTGAAATCTCCAAAAGACTAAAAGCAATTGCACACCAACACACTAAAGTAATGTACCTGTGTTGCGCTGCAAAAAAAAGGATAATGTCTGAATTTTGGCACATCAGTGTGCGCTGGCAGCCCATACATTTTAATTTTCTGCCTTAACGCAACATGTGCCAACGAACCACAAAAAATGGAAATGGGCCCAACCACACAAAAAAGGGAACATCAGTTTTTGGTGGAACTCCCCTAAAAGCAACACATTTTACAAATACACAACAACTCAGCAAATTCTCATATTGGACACAGGATGGAGCTAGATTAGCTGAGCAGCTAGGCATGTAAGTGTACTACTATTTACTACTAATATCAATATTAGCTGAAGGCTTCAAAAATACACACATTAGTGATGGGGTAGGGGGTGGTTTGATTTTCTAGTTGGGATTTAGCTAGGCGGCAAAACGTAAGGGTTAAGGGATACAATAATGGGAACACAGCACAGAGGGTTGTTTTTTTTTTTGTTTGGAGACATGCAGTTTTACTATACCTAAAGTGGGGGCGCTGGCACTTCGGCTGCGATCTTCAAAATTCCATTAAGTGCACAAAATCATACGCAGCCCAGAGGAAGAAAGAGTTTGTAGAAAGAAGTTTATTAATACTGAAAGAGAACAGTAGGGGGAGCAAGAGACACAGACACATACAAGAATCCTTTGCCTATCAAGGGTTGTAGGATGTGTAACTGTCTGTACCGACCAATCAAAAAAACAATCAGATTCAAACAGCCAAGAAAGAATGACAACGGATGTTTGAATCAAATTTTGGGCTGATGGCAATACAAACAGTTTTTCTACATAAATCCCTAAGGAAGCAGCACAGAAGGAGACAGGTAATTTAATGTGAACATAGCCCTGTTCTCCCCATTTGAATAAGAACTACTAGTCAAAGAAGTCTATTCTGACACCATACAGAGGCATTCACACATAGATATGAATCTTACAAGACAGCATTTCACACTGAGCTACATGGAGTTTTAATAAATCAGCTAAACACATTCCAGGTGCATCAGAACAAAAAGGTATGTGAAGTCTTGCATTTCCTTTTTCTTTAGAAAGCATCTACAGTGCCTGGAAAAGGTATTTATACCCCTTGCAAATTTCCACATTTTGTCATGTTACAACCAAAAAAAAAAAAAAACACAAATGTATTTTATTGGGATTTTATGTGATAGACCAACACAAAGTGGCACATAATTGTGAAGTGGAAGGAAAATGATAAAGGCTACTTTCACACTGGAGCGGTGGGGGCGCTGGCGGTAAAGCGGCGCTATATTTAGCGCCACTTTACCGGCGTTTTAGCAGCGCATTTCGGCCGCTAGCGGGGTGGTTTTACCCCCCGCGAGCGGCCAAAAAAGGGTCAATACCGCCCGCAAACCGCCGCTGCAGCGGCGTTTTGCGGGCGGGTTCGGAGCGCTGCCCCATTGTTTCCAATGGGAACGGGCGTTATAGGAGCGGTAAATATACCGCTCCTATAGCGAGCCAAAGATGCGGCTTGCAGGACATTTTCCAGCGTCCTGCAAGCGCACCGCTTCAGTGTGAAAGCCCTCGGGCTTTCACACTGAAGACACAGCAACAGCTGTTTCGGGTCGGTTTGCAGGCGCTATTTTTAGCGCAATAGCGCCTGCAAACCGCCCCAGTGTGAAAGGGGCCTAATGGTTTTCAACGTTTTTTACAAATAAATATGCGAAAAGTGTCAATACTTTGTAGAACCACCTTTCACTGCAATTACAGCTGCAAGTCTTTTTGTGGAGGCCTCTACCAGCTTTGCACATCTATAGAGTGACATTTTTGCCCATTTTTCTTTGCAAAATAGCCCAAGCTCTGTCAGATTGGATGGAGAGCGTCTGTGATCAGAAATTTTCAAGTCTTGCCACAAATTCTCAATTGGATTTAGGTCTGGACTTTGACTGGGCCATTCTAACACATGGATATGCTTTGATCTAATCCATTGTAGCTCTGGCTGTATGTTTAGGGTTGTTGTCCTGCTGGAAGGTGAACCTCCGCCCCAGTCTCAAGTCTATTGCAGACCAACAGGTTTTCTTCTTAGATTGCCCTGTATTTGGCTCCATCCATCTTTCCATCAACTCTGACCAGCTTCCCTGTCCCTGCTAAAGAAAAGCATCCCCACAACATGATGCTTCCACACCATGTTTCACAGTGGGGATGGTGTGTTCAGGGTGATGTGCACTGTTAGTTTTTGGCCACACATAGCATTTTGCTTTTAGGCCACAAAGTAAAATTTTGGTCTCATCTGACCAGAGTGCCTTCTTCCACATGTTTGCTGTGTCCCCCACATGGCTTCTCACAAACTGCAAACGGGACTTCTTTTTTCAACAATGGTTTTCTTCCGGCCACTCTTCTATAAAAGGCCAGATTTGGGGAGTGCACGACTAATAGTTGTCCTGTGGACAGATTCTCCCACCTGAGCCAAGTAGTTCTCCAGAGTTACCACGGGCCTATTGGCTGCTTCTCTGATTAATGCTCTCCTTACCCAGCATGTCAGTTTAGGTGGATGGCCATGCAGGGTAGGTTTGCAGCTGTGCCATACTCTTTCCATTTTCAGATGGATTGAACAGTGCTCTGTGAGATGTTCAAAGCTTGGGATATTTTTTTTTTTTTTTTTTTAAATCCAACGCTGCTTTAAACGTCACAACTTTATCCCTGACCTGTCTGGTGTGTTCCTTGGTCTTCAGGATGCTGTTTGTTCACTAAGGTTCGCTAACAAACCTCTGAGGGCTTCACAGAACAGCTGTATTTATACTGAGGTTACATTACACACAGGTGGACTCTTATTTACTAATTAAGTGAGTTCTGAAGGCAATTGGTTTCCACTAGATTTTAGTTAGGGGTATCGGAGTAAAGGGGGCTGAATACAAATGCATGCCACACTTTTCACATATTTATTTGTAAAACATTTTGAAAAATATTTATCATTTCCCTTTCACTTCACAATTATGTGACACTTTGTGTTGGTCCATCACATAAAATCCCAATAAAATACATTTACGTTTTTGGCTGTAACATGACAAAATGTGGAAAATTTCAAGGGGTATGAATACTTTTCCAAGACCCTGTATAGCCAGAGTAAGAAAAGCATGTCCTTTGCCATCATGTTGTAGGCATGGACCTGTGTTCTGTGTGGAAGAAGGGGTCTCTGCATGTCACAGCTGGCACTCTAATCAGTAAGCATGAGGCTCGTCTGACCGATAAGCTGTACCAGGACTCGGCAGAAGATATGTGGAACCTCTGCAGAGAGACCACTGCTTCCACAAAGAGAAACAGTCCTTCTCTGCGGTATTCTAACAGGGGACTTTCTTAGTCAGGCTATGGCTGCTTTCTAAATAGAACTGTAAGATTTTAAAACGGCTTATGTTTTGCTGCACCTGTAATGTATTTCGCAGATTTGGGCTTTAAGATAGAGGAATTAAATATAGGGTACTATTAGAAATACTGAACCCACTGCATACAGTACATAATTTCCTTAAAATTAAAAAAAAACTGTGGGTAATGTGTAATTGGAAAAAAAAAAAACCCTGTAGAGTTAATTCAACTTTACTAGTGTTAAAAAAAAAAAAAAGTTCTCCCGACATTGTAAAGGGTTAATATTTACATGACTGATGTCTAGACAAGATACATGAGGCTGAAGAATCTGATGCACCCGACATTTGAAGGAATGCTGCCTGATCTTTGGTGTGGATCACAGTAAAACACACCATCTATACCGTAAAATGTGCCAAATAAAGAAAAAAAATGCAGAGGTGTGTATGTCATACAGTAATGGAAGTATGGTACAGAATATGACTTGGCCAAAAACACACAATAGCTTCCATGTAAAGTCCGCATTGGATGTAGGATGAACCAGCTCTGGAGTGTAATTAGAGGCTTGCGGTCAGAATATTTGAACACCCTTTTACATCACGGACCATTTTCGTAAGAAGGCAATTCTCCACAGAGATGGAGTTAGACAGAGCTACCGGTTTCTACAAAAACCAACCCAGATGACGAGGAGGTATTTTGCCATACTTGCTTACATGTTTTCTTCTCTGGACTATCCCCAGAACAATTGTGAAGACAAGTCTCAAACACCAATCCCAGTCAGCAGTTAGGCTGGAAGCTTTACAGAAAACCCACATAGTAGCCTACCTAGATTGGGTGTGCTGGCAGTTTTCTTGGTGTTGCTTTTAAGCTTGAAGAACCCACGCCCGAATGATGACCTGGCTTTACGGGTGCCAAAGACCTCCTCTTCCCCTCCGGTGCTGGTGCTGTGTCCGGGGGGTCTCGGCGGGAGGGTCTCAAACTTTCCAGAGTCTGGGGAAGCCGCCTTCTATGAGAGGCAAATCAATGAAATAAAATTATTACAGATGTCCCTGTGAAAATGCAGTTTCACCAGTTTTCTTTCAGTGCATGGAGGATACAGAGAGGTCTTCTCCCTACATTTCTCATCACATGTAGGAGAAGGAGAATGAGAAGGAGAAGGAGAAGGAGAAGGACAAGGAGGAGAAGGAGAAGGAGAAAAAGAGAAAAAAAAGAGAAGGAAAAAAGAGAGGAGAAGGAGAAAAAGGAGGAGGAGAAGAAGGAGAAGGAGAAGGACGAAGAAGGAGAAGGAGGAGAAGGAGAAGGAGAAGGAGAAGAAGGAGAGAAGAGAAGGAGAAGAAGGAGAAGAAGGAGAAGGAGGAGAGGAGGAGAAGGAGAAGGAGGAGAAGGAGGAGGAGAAGGAGAAGGAGGAGGAGGAGAAGACCCCAAATCAACCTATAATAACCCCGTATTCGCTTTGGCAATTCTATAATGTTATTTGAGCCTCCCAATAAAGCTTATGTGAACTGAAAGAGAGAGAGACGAGACAGTGAAAAGAAAGGGAATGGAGAGAGAAGATACAGAAAGAAAAATAACAGAAAAAAAATAAAAGCAAAGACAAGGAACAGAAGAGTCACAGAAAGAAAAAAAAAAAAAATCTGAGAAATGACTGATCAATAAAATCGGAAAATAAAATAAAAAAATAAATTAAAAAAAAAAGGAGGAAAATGACTTTGGTCCTCATATTGAAAGCCTTGTTATTAGGAGCTAATAATCAGTTTATTTTTCTCATTTTCTAATCTGGAAACTTAAAACCACAATATCTGATTGGCTGCTGTGGGCAGTCACAAGGCTCTCTGTGCATATCCCATTGGATTAAAGCACTCTCACCTTTTCCGGCGTCTTCTTCAGGTTGTCTAAACTGCTTGATTTCTTTATAGGAGATCTGAAAGAAAGAGAATTGTTGGTAGAAAAGTGACATTTTTATTCATTTATACCTCAACATACACAAGTTTCTGCCAAGAGTCAAGATAGCTGTGAGAATTACGCTGGTCAAAAAACGTAAAGCTGAACTCCAGGCAAACCATGCAATATTTGCCCACTCTTCTTTGCAAAAATACTCCAAATTCGTCAGATTGTGAGGGCATCTCCCGTGAACAGCCCTCTTCAGATCACCCCACAGATTTTTAATCGGATTCAGGTCTGGGCCATTCCAAAACTTTAATCTTCTGGTCAAGCCATTCCTTTGTTGATTTGGATGTATGCTTTGGGTCGTTGCTGAAAGATGAAGTTCCTCTTCATGTTCAGCTGTCTAGCAGAAGCCTGAAGGTTTTGTGCCAATATTGACTGGTATTTGGAACTGAAGAAAAACTGAAGCTGAAGAACAGCCCCAAAGCATGATGCTGCCACCACCATGCTTCACTGTGGGTATGGTGTTTTTTTTGGTGAGGTGCAGTGTTTTTGCATCTAACATACCTTTTGGAATTATGCCCAAAAAGTTCAACCTTGGTTTCATCAGACCATAACACATTTTCCCACATGCTTTTGAGAGACTTCAGATGTGTTTTTGCAAAATTCAGCTGGGCTTGGATGTTTTTCTTCATAAGAAAAGGCTTCTGTCTTGCCACTCTACCCCATAGCCCAAACATATGACGACTACCGGAGATTGTTGTCACGTGTAACACACAGCCAGATATTCCTGCAGCTCCTTTAATGTTGCTGTAAGCCTCTTGGCAGCCTCCCTGACCAGTTTTCTTCTCGTCTTTTCATCAGTTGTGGAGGGACTTCCAGTTCTTCGTAATGTCACTATATTTTTTCCACTTGATGACTGTCTTCACTGTGTTCCATGGTATATCTAATGCCTTGGAAATGCTTTTGTACCCTTCTCCTGGCTGATACCTTTTAACAACGTGATCCCTCTGATGCTTTGGAAGCTCTCCGAGGACCATGGCTTTTGCTGTAGGATGCGACTAAGAAAATGTCAGGAAAGACCTACTAGACCAGCTGAACTTTATTTGGAGGCACTTTAAATGATGACAGGTGTGTACCGACTCCTATTTAACATGAGTTAAATGTGATTGCCCGATTCTGAACACAGCTACATCCCCAGATATAAGAGAGTGTGCACACTTATGCAACCACATTCGTTTTTAATTTTTACTTCCCTCCCTAATAGATTTCAGTTTGTTTTTCAATTGGTTTGTACAGTTTATAGGTCACACTAAAAAGGTGGAAAAAGTTAAATGAAATGATTTATCTTGGTCTTATTTTAACAGGGGTGTGTAGACTTTTTAAATCCACTGAATATCCGCCTTGTGTTCAGTTTTATGGCAAAATCACCCTTTTTAAATTGTACAAATGCCATCTTGTGTTTTAGGATGCTTTGTATCTGCTGTTCCCTTTCTGTGACTTCTCTTTTTTTGTATGATGGCTCATTTGCTTCAAAAATGTGGCAAAATAATTAAAGGGAACTATAATAACCTGTTTATATTTTGCCTTGCCTAGTTCCTTCCCTTCCCAATATCAACACCCCCCGCTGCAATCGGCGAGCCGGAGAATGAATCGGCCACTGGCTGCCTTTTACCATAGAGCTGACTGAGGACCAGATGGTCGCTGGTCATCTCTATGACCTTCGGAGGCTGGGCGCGAATTCATGACATCATGGCCGGCCTCTTAGCCTTTTATTTTAGGCTTTCCAGCCTAGAGTAGAGATGTGGGGACTTATAGACCCCAGATATTGCTGTAAAGAGGACCTGTCATGCCCTATACCTATTACAAGGGATGTTTACATTCCCTGTAATAGGAATAAAAGTGTTAAAAAAAAAAATGTAAAAGGGAAAGTGTAAAAAAAAAAAAAAAAATTAATAAAAAAAAATTAAAGCGCACCCATCCCAACATACTCGTGCTGTTTAAACCACACATGTGAGATAATTCCGTGAACATTAGAGTAAGAGCAAGAATGCTAGCCCAAGACCTCCTCTAACTCTGAACAGGTAACCTGTAAAAAAAATGTAAAGCGTCGCCTATGGAGATTTTTTAAGTACAGAAGTTTGGTGCCAATCTATGAGCATGCACAACTTTAAAGCGTGACATGTTAGGCATCTATTTACTTGACGTAACATCGTTCACATTATGCAAAAAAATATTGGGCTAACTTTAGTGTTTTTTTTAATCCATGAAACTGCTGCGCAAATACCGTGCGACATAAAAAGTTGCAATGCCCACCATTTTATTCCCTAGGGCAGTGATGGCGTACCTTGGCACCCCAGATGTTTTGCAACTACATTTCCCATGATGCTCAACTGCACTGCAGAGTGCATGAGCATCATGGATAATGTAATTTTAAAACATCTGGAGTGCCAAGGTTCGCCATCACTGCCCTAAGGTCTCTGCTAAAAAAACACATATGATGTTTGTAGGGTCTGCGTAATTTTCGAGCAAAAAAAAAAAAAAAAAAAAGATGATTTTTACATGTAGGAGAAGTGTTAGAATTAGCTTGGGAGGAAAATGGTTAAAGACCAAGTTCAGCTTTAGCAACATGATACACGTTACACCCGTATTAAGGGTGCAACGTGTAGCTAAGCAACACCACCCCCTCCTCATCACTACTCCCAACTCTACCCCTCCCCAAGTGACAGTGTTCAGGGGTTCTTCTCCCCAACAGCTGCTGTCACTTTTGAATTTTGCTCAAGATCTGTGAAAGAACTACAAGTCCCGTCAGCCACCATGGCAGGCAGACTTGTAGTTCTCAATGGAATACGAGTGAAGTAATCAGCACACTCCTAGTCCATTTACACCTCCCTCGGCTCTCCAACTAAAAGCCCTTAAAGAGGCACAGGCAGAGAGCTAGAGAAAAAGTGTGCAGAAGCCCAATATTTCACCAGCAATCCATTGGATTGGGAATGTAATGCTTTGTAGTGCTCCCTATATGTTGCAATATTATGGGCCATTCTTATGGCAAATCAGTTCCCGGTCAGGTGTGCATCTTACAGGATGTTGCAAGTCCACTCTGACGGTCAGTGGGAGGAGCTGTTTCTCCCTGTATATAATCTGAGTGGGGCTAATCAAATGCGACCATGCCTCCCCCCTCCCAACCAACGTTAGTTCATGCATTGTCAAAATATCAGTGCCATGAATCTGATAACAGTAGACTCCACCCCATTTGTCCAAGATGTAGACCTGAAGGGAAACCGACTGCCTGCGCAATTTGACACCGACATTATGTGGGGTCAATAATTGGATGGAATTTTGCATCGCCAGAGCGTAGGCAACTTCTGCCGTCTGTGTCCTAGCAACTAGCTGGGCAGCATTGACTGACAATAAAAGCTATTTATGCCCTACGCAATTGTTCAAGTTACATGCATACATCATACAAAGCACTTTTAATGCAGGATCTTGCCGACAGCAAGAGCTTTTGTAAAAGCTGCCGTCTTTTTTCATCTGGCCATGTGCATGAAGTCTAAATAGTGATGTTTGTTCCGGTGACAACTGTCTACTTTTGAGTAATTTCATGCTGTAAAAGGATTTTTTTGTCAATGGGACACAATCAGCACAACTACTGACAGGTTTGTAAAAGTAAAAAAAAAAAAAAAAAAAAAAAAAAAAAAAAAAAAAATTGGACATGGTTCTTTCAGAATGAATTGCTGTTGCGTAAGGCTGAGGACATTCCCCTCTGTTCCTTCCTCCAAAGGAGCAGTGACAATAGTATATCAGAGGGAACCAGCTGTGTGCTTATCTGTCATCTAGAAGAGGCTCCCATGTCAGACGCTTGGAGCTTCCAGCACAGACAAGATCTTCTGAATGTCTCCGTGCACATGTATGTGAGGCATTTCCTTGTTAAACACAGGAAATTAGCTTCTCTTGGGAAAACAGGCTCTTCCTATTAGTATGGGGGAACGTTTGTAAAACACACCAAATGTCATCTATACAAATCCTTCTACAACTTCCACTGCATCCCAAAGATGTCAAAACTCAACTCACACTCCTGTCATTTCTAAAAGTTAAGCCTTGAAAAGGACACAGGGAGCAGATCCTACATAGATTTTGCTTCAGAATTTTTACGGCGGCTGTTGATGTAGGACAAAAGCCACCAGAGAAACCAGGAACACCTCAGTCTCGATTGTCAGAGCAAGGTGTTCCCAAACCCCAAAATAAGCTATACTACTACATTAAATCCTGTACTCACATATCTGTTGACTCCTAGGTCCACCGCAACAGACGGCGGGCACTGGGACCGGCATGCTCAGTAGTCCAGTGCGCATACGCAAGCCCCGCCCACATATAAAAACGGTGTTCAAACCACACATGTGAGGTGTCGCCGTGAATGTTAGAGCAAGAGTAATAATTCTAGCCCTAGACCTCCTCTGTAACTCAAAACATGCAACTAGTAAAAAATTTGAAAGCGTCGCCTATGGGGATTTTTAAGTACCGAAGTTTGGCTCCATTCCACGAGTGTGCGCAATTTTGAAGTGTGACATGTTTGGTAGCTATTTACTTGGTGCAAGTTCATCTTTCACATTATGCAAAAAAATTTGGCTAACTTTTTTTTTTTTTTTAACCACTACGCGCCCGCGCTATAGCCGAAAGACAGCTGCAGCGTGGACGCTCCCTGCCGGGAGGACGTCCCTGGACGTCCTCCTGTTTACTTCCCTAATGCACGCTCCTGAAAGCGCGCATCGGGGAAGTTCTGTGCTGGCCGTGTCCGTCGGACACAGCCGGTCACAGATCGCTGTAAACGGCCAATCACAGCGGCCGTTTACAGCGAGATCGGGCTGTCCAATGAGAGATGATCTCATATGTTTGCATATGCAAACATATGAGATCATCTGTCAGCGCCGCTCTGCCTCCTCACACAGACAGCGTGTGAGGAGGGAGAGAGGAACGGCGCCGGCAGTAAAAAAAATAAAATAAATAATAAAGCGATCTGTCCCGCTGCCACCTGTCATCAGTACCACCTGTCCCCAGAGTGCCATCAGCCACCTGTCCCCAGTACCACCAGTCCCCAGTACCACCAGTCCCCAGAGTGCCATCTGCCAGTGCCACATGTCCCCAGTACCACCTGTCCCCAGTGCCATCCGTGCCATCTGCCAGTGCCACCTGTCCCCAGTGCCACATCAGTGCCACGTCAGTGCCATCTGTCGTCAGTGCCATCTGTCATCAGTGCCATATCAGTGCCACGTGTCATCAGTGCCACGTATCAGTGCCATCTGTCAAAAGTGCCACCTGTCAGTGTCACGTGCCATCTGTTATCAGTGGCACGTGACATCAAAGCCACATATCAGTGCCATCTGTCATCAGTGTCACGTGTCATCAGTGCCACGTATCGGTGCCATCTGTCATCAGTGCCACGTATTAGTGCCATCTCTCATCAGTGCCACGTATTAGTGCCACATGATATCAGTGCCACGTATAAGTTCCATCTGTCAGCAGTGCCACATATTAGTGCCATCTGTCAGTGTCACGTGTCATCAGTGCCCCCGTATTAGTGCCATCTGTCATCAGTGCCACATCAGTGTCACGTGTCATCAGTGCCACCTGTCATCAGTGCCACTTCAGTGTCACGTGTCATTTTCCTGGTGCTCCAGGGCCTTCAAAAGTGTACTAGGTAGTCAACAATTTAGATGTGTAATTTATGCTCCTAGAACACGTGATGGCACTCCCTGCATGTTGGGCCTCTCTATGTGGCCAGGCTGTGTAAAAGTCCCACACATGTGGTATCGTAATACTCAGGAGGAGTAGCAGAATTTATTTTGGGGTGTCATTTGTGGTATACACATGCCATGTAAGAGAAATAACCTATTACAATGACAATTTTGTGGAAAAAAATAAAAAAATAATTCATTTTGCAAAGAATTGTGGGAAAAAAAAATAACATCAAAACGCTCACCATGCCTCTTACTAAATACCTTGGAATGTCTACTTTCAAAAAAGGGGTCATTTGGGGGGTATTTGTACTTTCCTGGCTTGTTCAGGTCACAAGAAATGATAGGCCACCAGTACATCAGATGTAATTTTGTATAATTCGCACCACAGTTTGTAGAGTCTGTAACTTTCACAAAGACCAAATAATATCCACAAATTTGGGTTATTTTTACCAAAGATATGTGGCAGTATAAATTGTGGCCAAAATTTATGAAGAAAAATTAATAATTTGCTAAATTTTATCACAGAAACAAAGAAAAATTTGTTTTTTTTCAAAATTTTCGGTCTTTTTTCATTTATAGCGCAAAAAATAAAAAACCCAGAGGTGATCAAATACCACCAAAAGAAAGCTCTATTTGTGGGAAAAAAAAAAAAGGACAAAAAATTCATTTGGGTGCAGTTTTGCATGACTGAGTAATTGTCATTCAAAGTGTGAGCACCGAAAGCCGAAAATTGGTCTGGGCAGGAAGGGTGTTTAAGTGCCCAGTAAGCAAGTGGCTAAAGCACGAAACCTTTTTTTTTTCAAAAAAATTGCTGCGCAAATACCAGCAATAAAGCAAGATTGCAATGACCACCATTGTATTCTCTAGGGTCTCTGCTAAAAAAAAAATAAACATATGTTTGGGGGTTCTATGTCATTTCTAGCAAAAAAAAAAAAAATATGATTTTTAGATGTATGAGAGAAATGTCAGAATTGGCCTGGGTGGCATGTGGTTTTTAAAGGTCTCTTATTTTTGTAAATTGGGAGTTCTGAGGTGTACGCGTTTTACTCTTGGAACAAAAGCAGGGACAAGATGCAACACTTACACAGGCTGCTCCTCGGATTTGTCTTCAGTTGATAAACTGCTGGTCTTCACCTCACTGGAAAAGATTTAGTTGGTATACAGTTATTAGTGTTAGAGGGGAACGCCGAGCAAAGAGCTTGACACACAACATATGTATACACAGATACAAATGTACAGTTGTGCTCATAAGTTTACATACCCTGGCAGAATTTATGATTTTGTGGCCGAATGATAATACAAAAAAACACTTCTTTCACTCATGGTTAGTGTTTGGCTGAAGCCATTTATTATTAATCAACTGTTTACGCTTTTTAAATCATAATCACAACAGAAACTACCCAAATGACCCTGATAAAAAGTTTACATACCCCTGTTCTTAATACCGTGTATTGCCCCCTTTAACATCAATGACAGCTTGAAGTCTTTTGTGGTATTTGTGGATGAGGCTCTTTATCTTCTCAGATGGTAAAGCTGCCCATTCCTCTTGGCAAAACGCCTCCAGTTCCTGTAAATTCTTGGGCTGTCTTGCATGAACTGCACGTTTGAGATCTCCCAGAGTGGCTCAATGATATTGAGGTCAGGAGACTGAGATGGCCACTCCAGAACCTTTATTCTGCTGTAGCCAATGACAGGTCGACTTGGCCTTGTGTTTTGGATCATTGTCATGTTGGAATGTCCAAGTACGTCCCATGCGCAGCTTCCTGGCTGATAAATGCAAATGTTCCTCCAGTATTTTTTGATAACATACTGCATTCATCTTGCCATCAATTTTGACCAAATTTCCTGTGCCTTTGTAGCTCACACATCCCCAAAACATCAGCGATCCACCTCCGTGTTTCACAGTAGGAATGGTCTACCTTTCATCACAGGCCTTGTTGACTCCTCTCCAAATGTAGTGTTTATGGTTGTTGCCAAAAAGCTCAATTTTGATCTCATCACTCCAAATGACTTTGTGCCAGAAGGTTTGAGGCTTGTCTCTGTGCTGTTTGGCATATTGTAAGCGGGATACTTTGTGGCATTTGCGTAGTAATGACTTTCTTCTGGCGACTCGACCATGCGGCCCATCTTTTTTCAAGTGCTTCCTTATTGTGCATCTTGAACCAGCTACACCACATGTTTTCAGAGAGTCCTGTATTCCACTTGAAGTTATTTGTGGGTTTTTCTTTGCAGCCCAAACAATTTTTCTTGGCAGTTGTGGCTGACATTTTAGTTGGTCTACCTGACCGTGGTTTGGTTTCAACAGAACCCCTCATTTTCCACTTAGATTAGAACACTGCTGATTGAATTCTCAATTCCTTGGATATCTTTTTATATCCCTTTCCTGTTTCATACAGTTCAACTACCTTTTCCCACAGATCCTTTGACAATTCTTTTGCTTTCCCCATGACTCAGAATCCAGAAACGTCAGTGCAGCACTGGATGAAAGATGCAAGGGTCTGTCAGGAGTCCAGAAACTCATTGACCTTTCATACACACAAATTACAAGCAAACAGATCACAGGTGAGGATGGTTACCTTTAATAGCCATTCAAACCCCTTTGTGTCAACTTGTGTGCATGTTATCAGGCCAAAATCACCAGGGTATGTAAACTTTTGATCAGGGTCATTTGGGTAGTTTCTGTTGCGATTAGGATTTAAAAAAAAAAAGAGTCAACACAGTTGATTGATAATAAATGGCTTCAGCCAAACACTAACCATGAGTGAAAGAAATGTGTGTGTGTTATCATTCATATTCTCTGAAAAAAAATGTACAAAAAAAAAAAATCGTAAATTCTGCCAGGGTATGTAAACTTATGAGCACAACTCTATATACAATATATGATTATCATCTGCTAAATTAGCAGTACATCCTTGCAATATACACCCCTTCCCCAATGCGTAGCCATGCAGTGGACACGACTATCTCCTACTACAGCTTCCTGTGTCACTGGACAAGGAGACAGAAGCTTGGCAATACTCTTTCATTGGGCAGTGAGCAACCAGGTGACATAGGAGCTGCTCTATCCTGAAAAGTGAGACTCAGTTTTCTGAGCCTGCAATCCAACCATGTAACATTTACAGGGAAACTCTGACCAAACCGCAAAATGCATAACTGAAGCTCATATATAGGAAACATTTGACAACTGCGGTCTTGGTGACCCTCAGATCTCTAAAGTGTATAAGAAAATTACAGGGTCCCTTTAAACACCATCATAGCCAAGTATGCCATTAAAAGAGTGAGATTTTCAAGTGTTCGCAGCATTGCCGTTTGGCGAATAGAACCTTTGTAGGTCACAGGGTCTGACTGTCAGTCAAGCCTGGTTAACCTGTGACCCCCAGTTTGAGGAACCACAAATAAAAGGCACTTTGTTTGAAAAATGGAGGCGTTTCCTGAGTCGATGTGGCAGATGGGTGCAGTCAGGCAAATAAAGGGCATTAAAATTGCAGAAACGACATGCCAGTCCACTGCAGGAAGGATATCCCTAGATCCTTTTTTTTTTTTTTTTTTTTTAAACAATATCAATGAAATGAATGCTGCACAGGGAAGATATATCCATAATATGAACAGAAATGCAAACCGATGCATTGAAATTAGACATTTTTCAAAACGGCAATGCTAATGGCTTTTTAATAGAAATCCTGGTGCTTTTGCCTATTTCTAATATATATATATAATTTTACATGGGGGGAACATTTTTTAATAGTTTGTTCTTCTTTAGAAAGCAGCCAAACTGAGTAGAAAAGCACTTCACCTGGTGGAATCCTTGCCCTTTGCGTTGAAACAGTGGCCTCTCTGCAAAGATCCAGCATCCCTTCCCTGTTTAGAGCTATAGGCACTGTATTAGCAAATCTCATGATCCCTGCTGGAGTGCCAAGACTCCTCAGAGGGTGTGTTGGACCTCTACAGAGAGACCACTGCTTTCACACAGGCATCAAGAGTTCTTCCCTGCAGCATTCTGGCAGGGGAATAGCTTGTCTTCTCTCTAAAGCAAACTGTTAAGACTTTACACACCTTTTGTTTTAGGGCACCTAGAATGTATTTAGAAAATTTTGACTGAAAGTTGGGGGTGTGGCCAAGGAATTGATCCAAATAGACGCATGGACAAAGAGCTCTGCTGCCAACTCATACTGTATGTTTTCTACAGCCTGTTTCTGGTCTAATAACATGCCACCTAGTCTTGAAATAACATATCCAGTAATGCCTAAAGGGGAAACAACTACAGGTTCGTGCTGACTAGGATGGCCTCAACTGTATAGCGGATGGGGCAGAAATGGTGGCTTTGTCAGTGCCTTTCAAACAGCAGATGGGAATCGCCAAGTACCCGGCTGTGCCCACTACTAAAACAGAATGTGTTTAACTAGATATTGATTTGATTTGCCAGGACTTGGACAAGATCAGATCCAGAAAAAACGACAGCAGAAACAGCGAATTAGTCAAATGCAAAAACTTGAACGGATTTTGCTAAAATTAGGCCCTTGGAATACAGGGCCAAGGACTGAAAGTTCCAATAGGCTTTAGTGGGCCCATAGGAAATAAATAAGCAAGGGCAACGCACATTGAGGTGAATTTAGAATTAAGAATTTTGCTTCATAATTTTTTTTTATCTAATGACGCGTCTCATTTACCTTGTGGCTGGCGCAGAGGGTTCCTCATTTTTAATTATTTTCGTGGCATCGACTTGTTTCTGAAACGTCGTGGGTGATGTAAACGATGGGATGGAAACTTGCAGGACACTTGTATGTACTTCAACACCAAGCTACAGGTAGGCAGAATATAGATTAGAACCCTCACCAAGTTTTTTTTTTTTTTTACATTTTAGGACCCCAAAAGCAATTCCCCAGAAAAGCACTGTAAATGACAGTACAAACCAGAGCCATTATTTTGCACAATACAGTCATGCAGTGTCAACAGCCAGGCCAAAAGGGTCATTACACTCAAAGAGGACTTTGTAGTTTCAGATGAAAAGGCTGATCAGAGAGTCTACCCTCCTTCCCCTGACATAATTCTCTGATACTCCAAGATAAACCAATATCATCTAAATACAAGAGGCATAAGTATTTTTACTTGAATTCCATTACAATGCATTACAGGAAGCTCCCTTCCTGTAATAAAGACCAGTCACTGCTGCTCTCTCCTTGTGCAGGGTGACTGGTCTTGTTGTCGCCCCCTCCTGTAGTTTTCTGCAGGCAGCTTGTAGTGGGTGGGGTCTGTTGGGCCCCTCTCATAGCTCTGCTCTCTGCGCAGACAATGTACAGTACAGTGATGAGGTCACTGCTACTTTTATAAAGTAGTATCTGGTCCATACCTGGAGTTCATCTTTAAATTCGTTTTTTTTTTCCTTTGTACAGGCCACATGAAGGGCCAAAATTCTAACTTTAATTATTTTTTTTTTATAAGCATGCTGCAGTCACATGCGTCTTTGTGTTTTGCAAAAAACTCTGGCATGCTACATTTTATGCAACTCATCTATATAGTGCAAAGGGTACACAGATCTCAATAGTTTTCCATGTTCCTTGAGTTAAGCCTGCGTTTGTTGGTGTGAATGGCCCCTTAGGGGGAGTATTTTTTCTCTATAGAAGGTATAGAATAGTATCTTTTTGAAGTTGTAGGATCAGTTAGGAGGGTGGAACTCTAACCGTAACTTGGCCCAGGTTCACACTGACAGCGGGAATGAAATCGTGCGAGTTCAGCTTAACTCGCACAAAATTTCATTTCAGCATGTCAGTCCCAACTTCGGAGGGTGATTTCAGTGATCAGTCACTGATCGAGTTCAGTCACACACAGACCCCACCCCCCCACAGAATCACTCCCTAGGACACACTTAACCCCTACAGCACCACCTAGTGGTTAACCCCTTCACGGCCAGTGACATTTTTACAGTAATCAATGCAATTCTTTAGCATCGATCGCTGTATTACTGCCAAAAGTCCCAAAAATTTGTCAATTGTCCGATGTAAAAAAAAAAAAAAAAAAACCCTGATCGCTGCCATTACTAGTTTAAAAAATAAAAATGTCATGAAACTATCCCCTATTTTGAAGACGCTATAACTTTTGCGCAAACCAATCAATAAACGCTGATTGCAATTTTTTTTTTTTTAATACCAAAAATATGTAGAAGAATACGTATCGGCCTTTTCTAAATTGTCGCCATCTTCTTGAAAGCGACGCAGTACCGAATCACAAAATTGGTGATCAAATACCACCAAAAGAAAGCTCTATTTGTGGAAAAATACGACAACTTTTATTTGGGTACAGCATTGCATGACCGCGTAGTTGTCATTTAAAGTAACGCAGTGACGTATCGCAAAAAATGCCCTGTTTATGAGGGGGGGGGGGGGTAAATCTTTCGAAGGTCAAATGGTTAATAATCCATATTTATTTAACATGTTATAAAAGATTATAAGCTATTACCTTGGGGCTTGCAGGCACTTCTTCTGGGCTTGGGGTGAAAGATAATGGGGGAGGAGATGGAGACTTATCCGTGTCACTGAATACATTGCCATCAAACCCCAAAGAATTAGAGCCAGATATCACCGAATCATCACTTTCCACATCCTTCACTGCTAAAAGTGACAAAGGCCAGGAAAATAAAACAAGTTCAGCTTTATGTTCCATTATAAGAAACAAGGACAGAACACAGGTAATATATATGAAGTTAGAGGCACCACCAAGGTGGCATTTTTTTAATTCTTGCAGAGGTGCCCAGAGTAGAAATGCTGTAAACAATATGCACACAAGCACAGGTTTAATCTATACCAACAGAGTAAACTGACATTCTATTGTTGGCTTAAACAGATATCAATGTTTTTTTTTTTTTTTTTTTTTTACACAGCACGCCACAAGACAACACACTATACTGTACCAGTGTGCTGAGGCCATTCAAAATGAACGAAACCCACCTAGACGCACCACAGTTTACAGATTAATGTGCGTTACTCTTTTACCACAACAGTGTAAAGGGGGCCAAAAAAATATATCATGTTTATCCAGTTCAAAAAGTGAACCCACATCTAAAGCGTAGTTGAACTTTAGTTATTACCCAAACAATATTAATGGAAATTAGGTGTGGACTTTTTTTTTGGGGGGGTGGGGGGTACAAGGGCATGAGCTTGTGAGTCCAAATCTTAAAACCTAACTCCAGGCACAGTTGAAATTCATAGATTGGGTACTTCCTTGACGGGCAAAAAAATTCTGTTCAGCCAGTGTAGTGATCTAAGCACCTCCATCAGATGGGATTTCTAGGTTGGTGACCTCACTTTGCGCCATACGACACAGACCTGTCTGGCCGAGCAGGACACCTTATTTTTTGGTCTACAAGGCTGGTCAGTAACACCAATGCCCCGTACACACGAGCGGATTTTCCATTGGAAAAAAAACTTGGATGGTTTTTCTCCGACGGAATTCCGTTCAAGCTTGTCTTGCATACACATGGTCACACAAAAGTTCTCTGAACTTTTGACCATCAAGAACGCGGTGACATACAACACTACGATGAGAAAATGAAGTTCATTGCTTCAGAGCATGCGTCGAATTGTTTCCGAGCATGCGTAGGAATTTTGTGCGTCCGAATTGGTACAGACGATCGGAATTTCCGATTGGAACTTTTTTCGACCAAAAAATGGAGAACCTGCTCTCAACCTTTTGCTGGCGGAAATTCCGCCATCAAAATTCAGATGGAGCATACACACGGTCGGAATTTTCGACCAAAAGCTCTCATCGGATTTTTGCTGGTGGAATTTCCGATCGTGTGTACGTGCAATTAGAGGTTTTATCCCCCCCCCCCCCCACTAGACAGTGGAACGAGAAGCAGCATACTGGTAAGCTGATATCAAGTACAATTTGTGTACTTATGCTGCTCGCAATGATCAAATGTATATTTCTGCATTTCCTTCGGGTACTCTGGTTTCCTCCCACAATCCAAAGACATGCTGGTAGGTTAATTGACTCCTGTCTAAATTGGCCGTAGTATGTGTATGTATGAATGTGAGTTTGGGACCTTAGATTGTAAGCTCCTTGAGGGCAGGAACTGATGTGAATGTATAATATACATGTGCAAAGCACTGCGTAAATTGATGGCGCTATAAAAGTAAATAATGTAATAAACAAATATTACAGAGCTGCATTAAAGCGGTAGAAAAAATTTAAATAAAAATACCTGCAAGACAATAGTATAATGTGCTAGTATGCATCGCATACTAGCACATTATGAAATAATCACCTTAGAACGAAGCCCTTCCAGCGGCACCCGTCACCGGTGAGAGGGCCGACATCTTCCCCTGGCCTTTTTTCCAAATTCACAGGCTCTGGCGCTGTGAGCGACCAGAGCTGCGATGACCTCACTCCCACGTATGTGCACACCGGTCCGACAAGAAGCTCTATACCATGCTGCACCTTCAGAGCGCATGTGCCGGTGACATCAGCGGCTGAATAGCTCTTAAACGGTGCAGGTTTAGGAGACATTAATGTTACTTACAAGTAATCCGCCTAATAGGCGTACCTGTAGGTAAAAAACAACGGGGTTTACAACCGCTTTAAATTTATGTCTTCTACCTGCCTGGAGTTTAGCTTTCATTTTGAGGGGATATTCCATGTGGAAAGGGGACAACAAATGCATACCTTTCTTACCGTGTGCCATGACCACCATATCCTGGACTTTCTTGTACCTGTTCAGAGACTGTCTGAGTTCCTCAATCTTCCTGTCCTGTAAATAAAGAAACTTCAGTTTTCACCTAACCCGTGTCCACTGCTCCCCCTCCTCATAACCACGTTTTTGTAATATTCTGGCCTTTGGAAAAGATGCCGCGTTACCGGCTACGCTGCCCCTGACATTAGAGAGAACTCGTCACAACTGAACTGATGCAAGTACCGTATAAACACTCGCGTATAAGCCAACCCAAATATAAGTCAAGGCATCTAATTTTACCACAAAAAAACTTGACCCGAGTATAAGCCTAGGGTGAGAAATGCGCAGCTACTGTAAGTGGAAAAGAGGGTCAATAATGCCCATTTGCAGCCTCACTGTGCCCATTTGCAGCCATAGGTCCTACCAACTTCAAACTCGGTAGTTAAGGGTTCTACTGAGTTTGTAAACAATATCATCAGCTAGGGGGCCTCTAGGAACCCTTAACTACAGAGTTTGAGGTTTGTGGGACCTATGGCTGCAAATGGGCACAGTGAGGCATGCAAATGGGATTTGGATATGTTATAGTGCTAGTTCCACTGGGTTTGTAAACCAAATTTGGGGTTCCTAGCACCAAGTGGCCCCGAGATACGGGGCTCCAAAGTCGGTTTGGAAAATGGCATTCCCTGCTGCAGAAAAATACTTGACTCAAGTATAAGCCGAGGGGGGGAATTTTCAGCACAAAAAAATGTGCTGAAAAACTCGGCTTATACTCGATTATATACGTTATCTGAATCCAATGACCATAACACAGCGTTACCTATGAAGAATTTATGGCCTGTTTACATAATGGTGTTGTGGTAAGTAACGTATCCAAATAGCACTCCATTGCATCTTGCCAACAGACGCATGTTACAGGGCAGCATACAACACATTAGTGTGCGGCACATGGTCTGTTGGGATGCCATTCAGAAAAAACTGCATCACATCAATGAATTTATTGCGTGTTGCCATGCACTGCGGTAAACCAGCATACATTATGGTGCAAATAATGTGCACACTGGTGTGCGTTGTAACAATACTTTGCAGTGTTGACTGTTTTTTTTTTTTTTCTTTCCTTTTTTTAAACTGTATTAAAAGTAACAGGAAAACATTTCATACAACTATACACAGCAGCACATTGTAACACGCCATCATGTGTTATGTATTGTTCTGTTTTGCATTCTATAAAATGGCCGACACGCTGCATTTCTATGCAACATACTTGTATGGTGTGAACAAAGCACAAAAAGAATATAGTTCTCACTGTCCTTACACTGATAAAAGTGAATTAGCGCAGCTTAATCCACCTGATATAAACGAGCCCTGGCGCGTGCGTTACCTCAACACGACAAGCAGATGTTGGGGTGCATGAGTCCCTAAATCTACCCCATTATATAACCTAAACTCGAGTATCATGGTGTACTCAAGTTCAACAGCTACTACCATGCACACTGGCTTATCTCACATGCTGCTCAGTCTCCATTACCCCACTAGTGGTCAAACAGCAACACTGTAAACTTTGTACCAAGTCACAAGGTGAGGCGATACCGGAAGGGGCTAATCTACATTAGACAATTGCGAACGATTGTGCAGGCACCAGAACTTACATGATTGTGTCATCTGAGCCTGGAAGCTCTGACACATTTAGCATGTACAACTATATTCATTTTAAACTGATTATTCACAGTCTCACACACAGCCAGTTGTCTTGGCTCTCTTTAAAGGGATGGGTTAACTAAGCCAAAAAGAGCACCTACCTTCTCTTCATTGACAGCCATCAGCGACTCCACGGCTTTCTTCATTTTCTGCACTTCCATATCTAAAAGAATGGAAAGCACAGAAAGATTATGAAACAAACTTGGCACAACAGGCAGCGATCAAACCTGTGGTACACAGCGTCTGGATGGTGAAAGCATGTGTCTCATACAAATACTATAGTAACGGAGGTCCCCTGTGCATAAGTCACAGAGCGATCACAAAACACGTGAAAGGCTAGTACAAACCAGTGCAGAATCTTTATACACAAGCAGGATGAACACAAGGCAATGGAGGAGCTGGAAGTGGGGGAGGAACCTTAAGTGTCAGTACAGCAGAGGGGTCCGAAAGCAGAGGCAACATGGACATCCCCTTTAAGTTAAAGGAGAACTCAATGGACAAGAATGACTATGGTTTCAGCACTGCTTAGCTCTCTAAATATACCCTTTTAACAAGTAGATCTCTTAGGCCTTTTTCACACTGGGGCGCTGTCGGCGGTAAAGCAGCGCTATATTTAGCGCTGCTTTACCGTCGTTTTAGCCGCAGTATTCGGGCCACTAGCGGTGCGGTTTTAACCCCTGCTAGCGGCCGAAAAAGGGTTAAAACTCACCGCAAAGTGCCGCCGCAGCGGCGCTTTGCGGCGGTATTACCGTGCTGTCCCATTGATTTCAATGGGTGGAAGCGGTATAGGAGCGGTGAATACACCGCTCCTTCACCGCTCCAAAGATGCTGCTAGCTACTTTTTTGACCGTCCTGCTAGCGCACCGCTCCAGTGTGAAAGCCGGAGTAAATGGGGCCGGATTTTTTCAGGCGCTGTACAGGCGCTATTCTTAGCGCTGTAGCGCTTGAAAAACGCCCCAGTGTGAAAGGGGCCTTACTTGGAACTGACAGTACGCGAATGAGCTGATCTTCTGCACAAAATGAGAATTATTCAGAAGTCAACTGAAGGTGTTGTGTCTGTCCCCGACCCCACCTCTGCATTATCACACAGCAAGGCTGATCAAGGCTTGCTCATGACATGGGGAGCAGGAGTGGCCACATGCAGGTCCTAATGTTTTTAAATTCTTAAACAAGCGACTGAGTGCTAGAACAATTCATGCCTTGTATAGAGAATGCAATGAAAGCTGATGCGGCTGTGCATCAGTTTGAGAACAAGCAACACACCCAAGTCTTCAGGATTAAGCCCCCGTTCACATTGGGCCGATTTGACATGGGATTTAACATGTCAAATCGCATGCCAAATCGGAGCCCATTTCCGGCGCCGCACCGATTCCCAAAAGTAGTCCCTGCACTATTTTTGGCAACTTAGGGGGCGATTTCAATAGACTTCTGTGCATGAACCCGCACAGATGTCTTTTAAATTGCCCCCAAACTCGTGCTGAAATGAAAATTTGAATTCATGCGAGTTTAGCTGAACTTGCACGGTTTCAAACCTGAAAGGGTTAAAGCAAACCTGTCAGAGAACCAAGTAGGCTGCCGTTGCTACCTTCTTCTGAACATGCCAGTTGCCTGGCTGTCTAATATGCTTGCAGACAGGGAAAAACAAGGGATCAGAATGCACCGCTTTATTCAGATAAAACTTGAGGCTTATATATAGTCTTCCCTGGTTCTTCCTACCCCCCCCCCCCCCCCCCCCGGTCCCCCCCACCCCCCCCCCCCCCCCCATTTATATGCTAGTGACTTTTTTTTAAAACAAATCCTTTCCATTTTCATTGAATGCCCTGTTTTACACACAGTGATGTCATCAGCGGGTCTCTGTGCTTCTCAATGCAATGCAGGCAAACTAAGTGGAGAAAGGGGCCAACAGGGTGCTGTGCATAGCTTCCGGAAAACATCACAGCACCCTGCCTCTGTACTCCTCTCAAGAGCCCTCAGTTCCGACGTAAGCAGTGGGCTGGCTCTTGGGAGGAGTTATGCAAATGTAAAAATGCCTTGATGGGGGGATGTTAGTTTGGAGGAGTGGGTGTTCCTAGACGTATGCGAATGCCTGTGCAAGGGCCATGTTTGCCTGTATGGGGTGCAGAGGTGTTTCAAGCAACCCTGAGCAGACAGTCCCATTCATGTCAATTGGGATGCAGCTTCTGCATGGGCACAGCTGCCACTCTTCATTCAGGGCCGCGTACCTGCACATGGATGCATGGAACACCTACGTGGGCAAACATGGCCCTTGCATGGGCATACGTTTAGGTACTCCTGTGTGAACGAGGTCTTATTTGCATGCAGACTACCAAAAGACAAAACCACACACAACCCAGCGCATTACCATTAACCAATTTTAAATAATGTACTAACAAACGCATGACACAAATGACCATGTGCCTCCAGGTCCACAGCACTCAACTGATGACATGGGAAGCCCATACAGCGTCCATTGCAGAGCTCAGTGTGCGGTTGCTTCTTGTCCTCCTCGCCCTTATGCAGCTGAGAACAGAGATTATGTGATCACTTATAAACAAGGGGGAAAAAAAAAAAAAAAGTTGTTCCTCGAAATGCGTAGGCCCCCATGGGCTGTATGGCCTTTCCATGTCATCAGTTGTGTGCTGTGGACCTGGAAGCGATCTCATCTGCATTTTATGACATGCTCATCCGTGTCATGCATTTGTGAGTACCGGCATAGCCCACTTTTAAGTACACAATGGGACCAGAGCATGTATGTAAAAAACGAAAATTTACTTAAAGTGAAGCAATACCTTCTTTCACTTCTCAATGCATGTACTGCATTGCAATAGTCATTTACAGGCATAACTGATTGCCCAGGCAAGCTGGCCAATCCCAAAATCTGATAAACCGAGAGCAGTGCCATGTCAAGCTGACCAAGGTTTTCCATAGATGCCAATGTGTCCGTACTCGTGAGTGTACGTAAAGTGGGCATGTCTATATAATACAAATATCACAAAAAAATTCTGTAATGGTAATGCGCTATGTTGGTTCACCCTCTTTCTTGTTTTGTAGTGCACATAAAAAGGATACCCATAGTCCTGAGGGGGGACAGCAAGACACATTGGCGCTACACCTATAAGCCGGGCCGGTGAAGAGGAGAGTCCAATAAGCTTCAAAGCACACTACTCAAGTGAAGGAGAGCACTTTTTGTTTATGGCTTGCAGACAACCCTAGGCATCACCAATGTGTGAGGCTACATCTCATTGACTGGAAGAACTGAACCCCAATACATGAAAGGCATGGGCCAGAAGCAGTCAGGCTGGGGAAAGAAGGGCTAGATGATGGACGTCCCTCACCTAGGAAATGAGACGGCTCTATCCGATTTGTGTGCAGTGAAATCAGAGTAAGTCATTTCAGTACAGGAGACAAACCTTCACATATGTGCAAGACTGAAGGGAAGGCTGGAGTTCAGAGTTAATTCATACAATTACTGACACTAGAGCGTTATTACCGGTATATGCAACTCAGCATTATAAGGAGATATGGATATGAAGTGGTGCCCACATTTTCCTCAGCACAGGTCTCCTGTGAGAGATGTACTGAAAAACCATTTCTGGCTCCTCCCCCAAGGTTCTTCAATTTAAATTAAAAAAAACACAACAACCAAGCAACATAAGCCAAACAAATAGGGGATGACGGCATGCAAAGGACCAGCTGTGGGACAATTATTGGAGCTAAATCTGCACAAATATCTTACTTTTCTCCTTCAGCATCTTTTTTAGAGTTTCATCTGTGCAAAAAATGCAAAGCTGAACTTTAATCTACTTAAATTCCTCTTCCATCATTCTCAACATCCTCATTCAGTTTTTAAATAACATTTTTTATTACACAATTTAATTGAATCAATGATGTCTGTATTGTGTGCTTCTCAAGAGCCCTCTATGCGGATGTAATTTGGGAGAGGTTATGTAAATTAGAGGTGCACCGAATGGAGACTTTGGTGCCGAAACTTCAAGATGCACTTGGTTGAAGCCGAAAATTATAGTTTTTAAAAAATATATAATTGGAATATATTCGACTAAACTAATATCAAGAATTTCAATGAATATGAATTTATAGTCGCCCATTATCGGCACCTTTAGCGCAAGAAGAGCTCAATAAAAATGCATCCCTTTAAAATTCTATGTATATCTTCACACTGGTCTGTTGCGCTTCCCTTGTGCTGTTAAAAATCTTGCTTGCTGCATTTTTGATCAGTTTAAAAAAAAAAAAAAAGTGCACCAGAAATTCACCTCCCCGTCTAAATGCATTGAAAACGCAACAAAAAACACATCAATAACACACCTGTGTTACTTTTTGATGCGTTTTTTTCTATCAATCTAAATTTTATTGAAATTATTTCCATTATGCGTTTTGAGCCACATGACCCATGAAAAACACACCATAAGCACAGTAAAATCGTGGTAAAATTGTGGCAAAATCACTGATTGCACCTTTTTCTCTATCGGCAAACTGCAGAAAACACCATTTTCAGCATATAGGTTTCCGCCTCGGAAATTCCGGTGCTTCTCTAATGTAAATATAAAAAAAATGCCTTGATGGGTGGAAGTCAGTCTGGAGGACATCCCTAGACAAGGCACACATGTGATGATGTTGAGCCTCCATGATTGCAAGAACTGAAATCCAATGAATGAAAGGGACAGGCCAGGGACAGTCAGGCTGGGGAGGAAAGGGCTAGTTGATGCTGGATGTGCTACAGCCAGGAAAAGGTGGGCTCTTTCCGACTTGGTGCAGCTTCTAATGCACACTATGAGAACATCACAGTGTGCAGTGAAATCAGATTAAGCGATTTCAGAATAGAAGATCCTGTACAACTGTGCAAGACTGAAGGCAAGGCTGGAGTTCAGCTTTAATATTTTCAGTTTTAGCAGCTTACAATATGCGCATTAAAGGACATGTCCAGACAAAACAGTTGTTCTTAATTTTGGAAAGAGTGGGGAAGGATCAGAATCCTTGTTGGATTTTTACTGCTATCCAGGGCTCCATTAAGAGAGAATTTCCCCCCTTATTTCCTGTCCTGATGACGCTTCAAACAGGAAATAAGGGGATCTCTCCAATGCAATACAAACAGGAATAAAAATGCTTGAATTTAGTACAGTAGGGATGACTAGAACCCCTGTCAGACTTGTATTTTTATGTGTCACTTATGCAAATGTCCCCTTACTTTCTGTCTGGCGAAACCGCTGTCAATGTAACCAGCAAGTAGAGAACATCTCTCTAATGTGCATTATGCTGCTCAAAGAATTGCAGGTACTCCATTCATTATGGCTTGTTAAAGTGTAATTTGTAGCAGCTTACAAGTCCTTAGGTGTGCATTTCACTTTACTTTCACCTGATAATTCTGCCATTAACACACTTCCTGTCCTAGGGTGACAACACACACTTGTGTACCAATGACGGAGTAGCGTTGTCACCCTAGGACAGGAAGTGTGTTAGGACTACAGAAATATGAGGTGATCTGTAGTCCATAAGGAGAGAATTGGGCAGGGCTGACAACACTGTCCAAGATTTCAGTGCAGCAGAGACACTAGGTTGTCAGATCAAACAGGAAGTGACAAGCTCACTTTATTTGTAGCCAAATCAACAGGTATCTTTTTGCGGTTTTTAAACAAATAATCAACAGAGTGCTTCTGATAGTATATTTTACAGATCAAATGAGAGTAAATATGAAAAGATCATTGTTAGGGATTACATACACTTTAGAGGATAAGTTTCACCTTTTTTAGGGTGGAACATGTAACATGTTCCCACTCCTGCAGCCACTCCCTATCGCGCTGCCTCTAGTGACAGCAAGCCAGGGGTCTTCTCCCTGAACTCTCTATCACCATTTAAAAAAAAAAAAAACACACATTGGCTTCGCTTGCCCGGCCGTGTCATTCATTCACAGTTCTGTTAAATGGGAGAACTACAATGAACTACCTGTACCATGTTAATCTCTAGATCAGGGATATACAATTAGCGGACCTCCAGCTGTTGCAGAACTACAAGTCCCATGAGGCATAGCAAGACACCCTGACAGCCACAAGCATGACACCCAGAGGCAGAGCATGATGGGACTTGTAGTTTTGCAACAGCTGGAGGCCCGCTAATTGCATATCCCTGCTCTAGATAGTTCATTGATCCTTCTTGTCAATGTGCAACTGCCTACCCATACAAGGTACGAGCAAACAGCTCACACTGACAGTCTGCAGGGGTCCTGCATAGCACCCACAATCTGCCGATCATGGGTGCAATGCTTTTCAGGCTCCTAGGGGAAAAAAAAAAATGCACCTTTTTACCTGCAAAAAAAGAGGTGCATTTATTTTATTTATTTATTTTTTCCAAGGTGAACTTCTCTTTTAAACCTCCAGCATACAAAACCCTGAAACATTTCTTTGTGTACTGACCCTTTCAAACATTTAAGGATACCTAAACCTAAAAACAAAAACCCATTAAAAATTGCTCCCTTTTGGTCTGTTAAAGGGTTTTTCATTAAAGTGTTTTCTTATAACTGTTCAGTAACTACCTGTTGATTCTGCCAAAAACCTTGTGAGCCGATACATTCCTGTGCTTTCTGCTAATCCCAGCTCCAGGATCTCTGTGGACTACAGAACCACACCCATCTGTATTATGTGGAATAGGGGACGGTGGGGTTATGTAGTCCCGTTTGGTTTCTTTAGTCCCAACACTGTGAGAGCTATAGCCCAAAGGCTAGCCATAGACCAGGGGTAGGCAATCTGGGGCCCTCCAGCTGTTGCAGAACTACAAGTCTCATCATGCCTCTGGGAGTAAGTGTAACTGCTAGCCTTGCAATGCCTCATGGGAAACGTATTTTGACGACAGCTGGAGGGCCCCAGATTGCCTACCCCTGCCATAGATTGTTCATTTTAAAAAGAAAAAATGTTGATCAGCCAGTGGGCTGATTGATTTGATTTGATTTTTTCTGAAGAGATTTCCCCCATTCATGGAGAAATCTTCCCCTGCTGTGCCATTGTATGCTGAAAGCAGGACTCCTCTGAAAGAATAAGCTCCTCGGTGGCTTCCAAAGTGACAAATATTTTCCAACAGTCCCACAAGACAGAAGTTGATCGGGAACGGCCATAGATGGATTGAAATTCGTCCAGTCCCTGCTGAACCAACCAAATTTCGATCCATCTATGGGTAGCTTAACAGGAAGTGTGTTACTGGCAGGATCAGTGAAATAAGGTAAAAAAAAAAAAAAAAAAAAGAAAAACTCATGCAGCCACATCAAGGGTCTGGTAAGCTGCAATATATTACATTTTTGTTCTTGGGTTCAGATGCGCTTTAAAACCACGGGAGAGGGGAAGATGGAGGGGGCAGGGACTCTACATTTATAAATATGGGCTTTGGAGCCACATTATTTTATGTACAATTTACAGTCACAGACGTTTCAGATAAAGTTTAGAAATGACTTGTTCAATACAAATAAACTTTTCAGAACGTTATGTTTGTTATAGTAGAATTTAGTCCCAGAGTTTAAGTTTTTTGTCCTCTTTTTTTTTTGGTCTAACTTATTTTCATTTTTTTATTTTTTTTTTACACCGGTGTTACATTTGCCAAAGAAAACACTTTATCATTACACAATTCCTTAGGGGTTTCCAAGGCTCTATATTGTTTTGAGCTGAGAGACGTACAGACAGGCAGACTCCAGCGGCGGTCACACATAAACGCAGCCCATTGTCCTCTAACACGTATATAAAAGCGTTCGTGTGATGCTTGGCCCGGAGTCACAGGGGAGCGCGTCCAGGGTAAACAGTCCGTGTTTACTTATAGAACCGCTCCGGGGGTCTCCCACAGGGCACATGTTCCAAACACCAAAATCAGGAATATGCACACGGTGGTGATACAAGATAGGGCCCATTAAATGCAATGTCTGACGACAAAGGATTGTCATGTGCTGAAAATGCAATGACTGAACTTAACCCCTTCGCACCCAAGGGTAAAACCAATCTTAATGCCCAAGCACAATTTTGCAATTTCGACATGTGTTAGTAAAACTGTACATATCACTACCACTTTGGGACAAATTGGGCTTTCATTTGGTGGTAAATGGTAATGGATTTTTTTTTGTTATCTAAGGAAAACTGGCCAAAATTGTAAAAAAACAAAAAAATAAAAAATAAATTCTCCAGCTCCTGACGATCGCTGCGATTCCACATTAGTGTATGTTAGTTGTTTGTACATGAAGTAGAGCCTAGACACAAAAGTGCGCATTTTTCTTATCTTTTTTTTTTTATACTACCCAAAACACACCAACACCAATACTAAATTTAAAAAAATAAAATACCGTATTTGCCGGTGTATAAGGCGGCGGGGCATATAAGACGACCCCCTAATCTTACAGTTTAAGCATTTTTTTCCTGTACTTACCGTATAAGACGACCCCCCTTCCGAGGCTTCATTTTTCCTTCTTCCTGCTTTTGCTGGAGCCAATCACGGCGAGCGATGTATTCTATTAATGAATACAAAGCCTGCTTGGATTGGCAGAGGCTGTAACATCATCAGCCCGCGCCTCTCTGACTCTCACAGCCGATCCGAGCAGGCTACAGATTGGCAGAGGTTGTTACTCCAATCCGAGCAGGCTCTGTATTCATTTGAATACATCGCTCACTGGGATTGGCTCAGCGGTAGATACTGTATGTAGCCGAAGCTACATACAGTATTACCGAACACCCAGCAGGCATCCGAGGGGCTGACCCGGCGTATAAGACGACCCCTGCTTTTTGGCCAGTTTTTTTAAGTGTAAAAGGTCGTCTTATACGCCGGAAAATACGGTAATAAATCCTGTCCAAAAAAAATACTGACCCATACCTTGACCTAAACACTAAACTGGTGTTGCATACACACGGTTGGACAAAGTTGTCGGAAAATATGATCATTCCGAACGCGGTGGCGTTCGTTGCGTACGACTGAACTACGTAGAGGCTAGTAGCCAATAGCTTTGGTCTCGTAATTTGATCTGAGCATGCGTGGCACTTTGTCGGTCGGAATTCTCTACACACTCGGAAAATTTGAGAGCAATGTGGAGCCCACACACAGCCGGATTTTCCGACAACATGGTCCGATCGGACATTTTCCGCCGGAATTTCCGACCGTGTGTATGGGGCATAACCCTGGCACTGACCCAGATTAAACCTTGATCTAGGTTTGTTTTTTTTGTTTTTTTCTTCCTTTCTTTTTCTTTCTTTCTACACATTTTCGCCCTTTCTGCAAGGACAGAGAAAGATATATTGTACCTGTCTTTTCCATTCCCAGAGACAGAAAACATGGGGGCGGGCTGCACAGTGAATGATCACTATGATCGCCAATCAGAGGCTATCACAGCGGTTAGGTGACCCGGAGTCAGACGTTCTGGGTCCCGATCGTTAGAAAGGGGTCCGGGGGTTTTAAGTGAGACCCTGGTCTCTGCGCTGGGAGCGTTATGCGGCACGCTCCCAGCACAAAAGAGATATGCAATTATGTTACCCCACAGAAAAAAGCCCAGTCCAGTGGGGCCGCATATTTGTGTATGGCCGGTGTGAAGGGGTTAAGTAAAGCAACAAATAATATCTTAGCTTTTGGTATTTTAGCGTAGTTTGGTTTTCTTATGACACCCAAACAGATCTTATAGTACAGAACCCTTTAAGCAAGCAGAAATGACATGCATGGTTATTGGAAATCTGTAAACAAACAGAAACAGATAACCCGCTCACTGAGATTCTCAGCTCCACACAGTCTTTAAAGAGACCCTGTCACCAGACCATGAATTTCAATAATCTTCCCTTAAAGAATAGCTAATGGCAAAAGTATTTTTTTAGTTTTGGATAGAGTGGAGAGGGTTTAGAACATCTGTCAGGTTTTTATTGCGGTCTGTGTCCCAGTAAGGGAGATTTGTCCTCTCTATTTGTCCTGTTTACTATCATTGAAAGTGAAAGTAAAAGAAAATCCCAAATTTTGGGTTGTCCCCAGAAAAGTAATAGAAGGGAAATCTTCCAACCGGGACACTAGTTCGGGTGACCTGAGGCTCCCCAAGGAATTCCCTTAATTTGCTGTGATTTCCTCTCACTTCCTGTTTGGCTATGTGACAGGAAGTGAAGGAAAATCTCCACAATGTGACAGAAATTATAACCCTCCCTTGCTCTATCCAAAAAAAAAAAAAAAAAAAAAAAAAAAAAAAAAAGGAGCTGTGACACAAGGGACACTATAGTCTAGTCTATAGTATTCCTCTTCATTCCTTCACTCCTGCATCTACATAAAAAAAAAATGTAGGGAGGGGCGGAGGAGCTGGGCCAGCACAGAAAGTAATAAGACACTCCCATAGAGGAGGGAATTTATTCTTTCTGAAATAGTAACATTTTCTACCAAGTGCAATGGAACAGTAAGCATTTAAAAAAAGTACTGGATTTTTTTTTGTGCTTTTACCTAAATTTTTTGAGTTGGTGACAGGACTCAAAGTAATCACTGCAATGCACAACGCTGATTCACAAAAATGATCTGCATCGCCTGCTCCACCTTCCAGGCAGGCTGCAGGACATTTGACATGCAAATATTCAGTCCCTCACCTCTGTCACCTGTTCCTTTGCTCTCTGTCCCCAGCGGGGCGTTCACATTCTCTTGTAACTTCCTAATGTCGGCTTCCTTCAGCTCCAGCTCTTCCTTCAACATTGCGAGCTCATCCTGTACAAGGACAGAATTGTATTTAGTTCCCTGACAATGATTCATGTCTTATTTTTAGCAGCCCTTCTCTGCATGAACCGTGTTCTGGTAACACTTAGCACTTAGTAGGGTGGTCGGGTGGGTGCTCTCACTGAATAGTAGGGAGATGTGGTGGGAGCGCTCACTGGATACTAGAATGATGGGGTACTCACTCCAATTTGATAGTGGGATGTGGGCACTCATGGGATAGTAGGGTGATGGGGATGGGGGCACTCATGGGATAGTAGGGTGATGGGGATGGGGGCACTCATGGGATAGTAGGGTGATGGGAATGGGGGCACTCATGGGATAGTAGGGTGATGGGGATGGGGGCACTCATGGGATAGTAGGGTGATGGGGATGGGGGCACTCATGGGATAGTAGGGTGATGGGAATGGGGGCACTCATGGGATAGTAGGGTGATGGGGATTGGGGGCACTCATGGGATAGTAGGGTGATGGGGCAGGCACGCTCATGGGATAGTAGGGTGATGGGGCAGGCACACTCATGGGATAGTAGGGTGATGGGGCAGGCACGCTCATGGGATAGTAGGGTGATGGGGTGAGGCCTTTCTCCTGAGTTGACCCCCCAGTAGTGGCTCAGCAGAGCTCCCCATGTGGACAGAAAAGATTTTGCTGGTTCATAAATAGCAAGCACCAAATGTAAATATATAAGGCGAATAGGTATAGATTACAGAAAAACAAAACAAAACTAAAAAAAAAAAAAAAAAAAAAATCAAAAAAGAAAATCACAAACAGCAAACAAGCATGCTACAAAAATTGATTACCAAATAGGTGCCTGAGAGGGGAGCGATCAATTATTCCTCAAAAAGATTTAAAGTAGATTTAAAACCATTCACTTAAAATCGCACTTAAACCTTTACCATGTTAATGTCAATTTTTTTTTTTTTTTAAACAATTTACATCTACTGTTTAAAAAAAAAAAAGCCTTCTTCTGCCACTTCCTGTTATGCAGTGACAATTGTCCCCCAAATGGGGTCTGGTCTTACCCACCCCTGGTGGAGACACATTGGGTCCACAGTAGTCACTACCAGGAAGCCATTCCAAAGTAATGCATGTAGACAGGAAGTGGCTGAAAGAAGCTGCAGGAGATAAGCAAGAGGTGCATGCTCCTCAGCGGTCATCTTGAAATCTAGCAAGTTAATGAGTTGGAAACAGCATGCAGACACAGACATCTACTCCACATGCTTGTTCCAGGGGAGCACAGCAAGGATCAACCTGCATGAAAGACAAGCCAGTAATGACATCTCCCATATTTATTGACAGGTTCCCTGGAATATATTTCAGTTTTAAAAATCAACCCTCTGGTATTTTATTAAATTAGTGGATGAGAACCTCACATACAGCACATCTTATGCATCTCAGACCACACTGAAGGTCCACAAGGCGTCTTTTTTTAAGATCGGTGAAGTGCTGTGAAAACTTTCCCAATTTATAAAAGTATTACATGGGGACAAAGTTATGAGGCAACAGAACAAAGAAAAGCTAAAAGATAGAGAAAGGAAAAACAAAACCAAAAAATTGGCAAAGTCAACAGATTTCCTTGAGGAAAATTCTCTCTGGTTTCCCTCAACAGAAGATAAGGGGCTGCGCCTGGAATACTTAGCAAGCAAATGAGGAAAGTGTTTATAAAGTAGCAAAATATATCTACAGAACAGATTTTGCAGCCTACAGGTGGGTACACACTATAAAGAAAAAGGATCGTCCGGTTTTCCTTGATATTTCACAGCAAGTCGGAACAGAGAATGAAAATAAAGTATGAAAGCTCTCGTACGACGAAGGCTTTTTTTTTGATTATAGTTTCTGATCAGTCTTTTGTTACTGATTTTTCTCGTACAAAAGCAGTAACACCATAAAACGAAAATCATTTGTTCTTATCACGTACGAGAATTTTTTTGGAGTTTCTCGTTTGGAAAGTCTGAATCAGATGTCAAAAGTGGTGTACATACCATCGAATGATCGTTTCTCGTACGGAATTTATCTTCCGATTTTCTCAGTGTGCACCCAACTTACTTATAGTATGGCTAATGTCACGTGGGCTATTCTGCTGCTAGAGACAATTCAAAGGCAGGATCTCTATGGAGGCTGTCTGTCTCAATGGAATCGCTCCCTCTCTAGCCAGATGTGGTGAGATGTTGCTGGCCCAAATGCTGTTGAAATTCTATACCTGGTGATGGGAGAGACTCATTGCCTCTTAAAGATTCAGCTGCTTGCGATTTTGACAAATCGCCAGAGGCAGGATGGCTAGTGGTAGAAATCACCCATGGCAGAATCATGAGGGAGAGCTTTCCTTCTACCTTTGTGGAATTATTCCTTTACTGGTCCCTAATGCTACCAAATCGCTAACAGCAGGGCAGGAAGTGATTTTGATTGCCCAGATAGCAACTCCATAGTTGTCTCAGGCAGTAGATTGCCAGTGTGACATCAGGCTAAGAATCCTGTCAGACAGGCAATTTTTAGGTGCAGATTAATCCCCGCTATAAAAAAAATTTGAGCAATCAACAGCCTGTTGTAGCTAGCAATTTAAATTGTCAGAGTTGCTGGTGATTTGTTGCTGCTACAACTAGTGCCAGATTGTTGGGTTGGTGAGCTGTGCTACTAATGGCTCCCCTTCAGCAATTGGTAGCTAAAGTGGAAGTTCTAGCGCTAAACTAAGGCCTCTTTCACACGATCGGCCCACTCGGATATGCCTGTCCGTCATCAACTTCTATGGGCAGGCGGATGTCAGCCGCGATGTGTCTGACACCTGCCTTCCATCCGATAAGATCAGCTAAAAACAGGCGGATCCGTTTTCATCCGATCTCCCCATAGAGAACAGCGGGGCTCTGACAGATCTGTCCCTGCACAGTGAGCGGAGACTCACCTGTTATCCCCCTGCTTAGCGGGTATCAACAGAGCGATCCCCCGCTGAGCTGGCGCAGTCCGTCCAGCGGATCCGCCCCGTGTGAAAGGGGCCTTACACTAAACCTGCTCCCTTACACATTCCAAACCTAATCTATCTAACCCTGAAAAGCAAAAATTGCTATAACTTACCTATTCTGCAGCCAATCTGGTCTGGTATCCAGTGGTGGAAGCTGTGTACAGGAGAGGCCCGACAACGGTTGTAAAATGCCTGGGAAGTGACGCCACCCATAGACTTACTATTAAGTAAAGCCCCTTTTATAAATCAACTGTCTGCAGGACACCTGTTTAATGAATAATTAGACTCACCTATAATTGAATTCTTGTTAAATTAGGATTTTGTCGTCTAAAATTTAGCTTTGCTCCGAAGAGTCCTTTCACACATATGGACTGTTCTTTTCATCAGTTAATCCGTTTTTCATCAGTTCAGTATCAGTTTTCCATCCGTTTTTTTTTTATATCCACTACCAATGCAAAAAAGGATGTAAAAAAACTGACCATTTGTCAGTTAACATCCTTTTTCGTCCGATCCGTTTTTTTGACGGATGAAAAATAGAGCTTTCATCTGTTCAGTAAAAACGGATGTTGTTGGAAGCGGATGAAAATAGATGATCCGTTGTCATCCGTTTTTTCCATAGGAATGCATTGATGTCAGTTTTTCATCCATCAACAGATGGATGAAAAACGGACGATATGTGTGAAAGGGGTTTAAGATTTTCTTTGAGGTGTATTCATTTTTGCAAAATGGTCTTGAATGAATTTGTTAGGAAAAATACTTTGTGTGTACAAATGAACAAATCTTGGTTGCAATCAATGGCCCGCCTTTGTGGGAGTTTTTGTAGTATAGCGTCCCATAGAAAATGTTGGTTCGGAAAGGAAAGTAAAGGTTTTCTGAGAAATCTGTTGGGGCGTCCCTATTTATGCTGAGCACTGCATGTCAAGGGTCATGTTATAACAAGAAGCAAGAAAGAACCTCCTCAACTGGGTCACATAACAAAAAAAAAAAAAAAAAATTATAAAAAAAAAGGTTCAGCACTTAAAAACTTGATGATGCGAGGTTGTCACATGGGAGAACAACACAGAAAACATGCTTAAATGCAAGCACCGCAAGACCGTAAAATGATCAGACAAGAAATACGGACTGCAGTGGCAGTGGTACGGCACCTTCAATGTCTGGGACTTGTGCTCCATCCGCTGCTTCTCATAGTGCATCTGACCCACCTTGATTTTCATGCTAGAAAGCTTGGCCATTAAAGACTGGTGACAGAGAAAGCAATGAAAGAGAGAAAGGCAGAGCAAAGAGAGAAAGTGCAAACCAGCACACACTTCTGACATCAACTATTTTGACCTGTAATTTGGCCTGGATTTAATAGATAGGATTTCTTGCAGTGTGAACAGTTTAGCTGCAACACATGCTGTCTGCTAGCTCCTGGGTGTGCATGACAGCATCAAATAATCATGTAGTTAAAAGTGCAAGTCCATTTTTTCAGGAGGCAACAGTTCACCAGAGAGGAAGCAAGTGCAAGTCTCAAGCAGTAAACAGACATATATAAAAAGGCTCACCCAACTCTACACCCCAAAACAGGGCTCATGGGGCTATGAAAGCTGCTAATGATTATGCTGCTGCGCACCCTCAGGAGCTGGGAGAGCACGTTAAAAATCTTATACACACAATCTCTCACTTTTACAATAGTTTATGGTGGAATATTCAAAGTCCTATATAAGCCCAGTGGAGACTGGTTCTTGTTAATGTGCACACAGGGACATTAGAGTTGGTGACTTGCCTTGGTGGACTTTAACTTCTTCTCATATTGAGTCCGTTCATTCTCCATTTCCACCACTCTGAGTCGCAGTTCATTCATTTCCTGCATCAGGCCCTGTACAAGAAAAGATATAGCCAAAAATTCAAATTAGAAACTTGCATCCCCGCGATGGATAATACAATAATCTGAGCTACTCGGCTATACCCACATAGGGCTTCAAAAACTGCAACTTGCTGTGACTCCACCACAAACACACAAAACCTTCTGTAATGGCCAACCCAAGCAGAGTTTATCACTCGTTTTCCCTTCAGGTTGGCTTTAGACACAGTAGGGATACACAATATGCTGACTATAGCATCCAATTTTAGCAAACTTTTTCTCTACCGAATTTGAGAAAACAGGGTGATTGGGCAACAGAAAAGAGAGAGAGAGAGAGAGGAGAGAGAGAGCGAGAGCGAGAACGAGAGAGAGCGAGAACGAGAGAGAGCGAGAGAGAGCGAGCGAGAACGAGACATTAGGGGAATATAGATGTATTCGAGAGAGCTATAGACACAATGAATAGATATATAGAAAGACATACAGGGCAGGAAGGGAGAGATATAGATAAACAGACAGACAAGAAAGACAGACAAGAAAGACAGACAAGAAAGACAGACAAGAAAGACAGCCATACTGTAGATTGAGTTATTTTATATAAATGAAGAGAGGAAATTGTTGGCCATCACACACTGGCATATAAGTAATATGTAGGATACATCACAGCACAACATTCTACAGGCTGTGTTATTTTCAGCACACAAAGAGGAAGTGGCAGTTAAATTGGCATCCACCATGCAATTTGCACACATCAGTTGCAGCTATTTCTGAACACAGGCAGGATCAGTGAGTTCTATTCCATAGCACAGTGACATTACTATTTCTGGACTTTCAGCGAATCCATGAGCTCTGCTCCATAGTACGGTGACATCAAGAATGAAGGGCAGATGTACACAAGACGTTTTTTGTATCTTTTCTTACACACATGTACGCTGGAAAGGTAGCAGTGGCACTTAAGTTTCACTTTAAAAAAAAAAACAAATAACTGACCAACCACAGACAGCTGGGAAACTGCAAGCCTGCATTTCAGTGCTTGCAATATGTTAACAGTCTGAGAAGAGAGCATCGCGAGACTATAATATCAAATGAATACAATCAGCGCAAAGAGGAAATTGGCATGTCATTCCTTTTTTTGGCCACAAGATGTCAGTGTTTACTGTCTTTAGTTGGCAATGTAAGATTGCTACTTCCTGTCTGTGGATTCACTGCAGGTCAGGTTTGGTGTTGTCCTTCCTGTAGAGGGAGTGGCTTCATGCCTCTATCTGTGTCACGTGATGATCATGCTGTGTATTTAAATAAACGGGTGATGCCATTTGGCTCCACCCCACTGAGAAAGTTTGTGTGAATGTAATGCGTACGGGGGGGAGGAGCCACGTTCTGACGGCACCTGCTGTCATACTGGACCTCCATGCTTAAGCCATAGCTCCATACTGTCCCTGATTGAGCAATGTCCCTCTTTCCTCCTCATTGTCCCTCATTTTGGTCTGATCTATATAGTTGTATTAAAAATGCACTTTTTATCTATCAAAAAGTGTTTCCCAGTGCTTTCATCCAAATTCTAAATTGCTGCATTTGTACATTTTAAAAGTCAATTTAAAGGAATAGTAGTAGTAAAAATAAAGCCCTTGTGGATTTAACCAACCTTTTTGTTGGTTAATTCTACTTAAAGAGGGTGTGACAGGGGGCGTGTCCTATGCCCACATATGTATGCTAGTAGGTGTCCCTCATTCCCATCTCAAAATGTTGGAAGGTATGGTCTGCTCCAATTTGCGCTGTTTCTTTGAAGCCCATGTGAGTAGCCATTTGTTAAATAAAGCTTTTTTAAAAGGAAATCATCAGTGTGCACTTAGATTCTGCTTCTCTCTTATTATACCCCTGGGATATCAAACGGTGGATCTGGATCCTGTTTGGAGACTATACTCATATAGGACATGCGTTATTGACCATCTGTTAGCTCAGTGGTCCACTCCTAGAGGTGAGCGAAACGAGTGTGCTGGAGGTGGAGGGAAAGTCACCCTGAAATCCGCTTTTGTTTTCATTTGGGTTTATATGGCCTTTTTATTATATACGGAATGTTTTAATGAGCCCTAATTTTGCGCTACACTCCTTTGCATAATATCCATTGAGAGACTATGCTGGCACATGTGAAAAAGAGGTGGAGATGTAACAAGGGAGAAGAACCTTGTGATATTAAAGACGCTGGTAGCACAGAGTAACATTCAATGCTTGTAAAGCTTTATTGTTCCAGACAATACAACTTAAACCCTCTATGATTAAGCCCAGTTTTAGGTCAACCATGTCAGGGCTTTATGTTGTATTGTTTGGAACGATAACACTATAAAAAAAAAAAAAAAAAAATTGGATTTTACAGTGTGCAGCCATCTTTTTTTTCTATGGACTTTGTAATAATGATGTCATAGAAGTCCTAACTCTTAGGATTAGTATAAAAGGGCATTAGTTGGTGGACTTACTGTACCCTCCTCCTTTGTATCTTCATTGGACTGCTCCAGTGGCTAATAGGGAGACCCCGTATTGCTTAGAACTAGAGCCCACACATTTGATTACACTTACCTCTGGGTCCAGGACTCCAAATCTTCCTTTGACTTTCATGAAGGAAAGCTCCATAATGGAGTCATAGAATACAATCAAAACCTAATAAGGTTTCTATCCCTTTCCCACTTTGTCACAATAAAGAAAAAAATTTAAGCTGAACTTAAATGTTATGGTCAGCCATAGAGAGGGTCTCCTAAAAAGAGCCCAGGACAACTATCTACACCTTTTCCTGTGCATCATTGGTGAGAAAAAGGGAGAGTCCAGTTGGCTGCACAGGGCAACAAAACCTGTTTCACTTCTAGGCAACAAGTTAACACAGGAGGGAAAAGCCATCACTGGTCAGGCATGCACAGTGGTTGCCACCTCCTGAAGACCACAGCCAACTCTATATGGCACTGCCATGGAAGCATTAGGTTAAGTATTGAGTTAAAACACCCCTGATATTATATTCCAACACCATGCAACAAGCCATCACATCGTCAAGTCACCTCTTGATCCCCATACTGTAACCTCTTATCTTGAAACAATGCCAGTTCCACCTCCAGTTTCTCCATCTGTTGCCTCAACTCTGATATTATCTTATGAAGAGACTGAACAACAGAGGAAAGAGAGAGGGGGTGAGAGCAAACAACGGGGAGTCAGCACAACAAGAGAGAAAACCATGTCTGATCCATTCAAATAACTTCTAGAAGAGTTAAATAGACCCCCATCACCAGACAATTTGCTTCAACACCAATCTGCCCATAAGATATGTGATTGGGCATGTTAATTACTTGAGTAGACATCCAAAACTGTGAGGTCAGCAGCTTCAAAGCTTGCAAAGGACTCCATAGTATTCCTCTTCACTTCTTCAGTGGATAGAGAGATTATATATATATATATATATATATATATATATATATATATATATATATATATATATATATATATATATATTTTTTTTAATCTTTATTAAATGTATTTATTTACATTTATTGATATTGGCTGGTTTGTCACAGTCCAGCCCACGCAGGCAGTCAGTCTTTATATACCTCTGTGTCTTTGTATTTGTCCTCGAAGTCCGTGTGATCCTTCTCCACTGCTGTCAATTTCAGTTTCAGAGTAGAAATCTCCGCCATCAGATCAAGTTTCTGAGTTTCTAGTGTAGTTCTGCTCAGAAGTTCCTAAACATTAATCAGAGAGTTACATTTTGGAGGTAGATCATAGAGACTATAGGCCTTACTGGTAGACCAGTACCCCCCCCCCCCCCCCCCCCCCCCCCAAATACTATGCATCTGTAGCTACACCTGCACTAGACAGGAAATACTGATAGCACTGCATCATGGGAGATGATTTTTTTTTCCTGGTTCAGCCCCCGACTTGATTTTTAAATAAGCTGCAAACTTCTGGCAGAATAACTGTGGGGTAAGTGTGTCCAGCCATTCTACTTATAAAAAAGTGTTCCAGGTGTGAATAGGACTAAAACACAGAGGCGTGTATGTCAGGAACTTTTTTAGGATAAAAAGTTTGTTGAAAGTTTTCTAGGTCACCGAGAACCCTCAAACTCCACACTACTTCGTTATTATTCAGCATGGCTTCAGGAAGACTCCGCTGACTGCAGAGAAAAGGATGGGCTCCTAATTTGGAAGAGAGATCATCTATCCCGGGCTGTTCAGGAATGTCCATTGTACGTATTTTGTATTTAATGGCTGTGTACTCTGAGTAAGGGGTCCAATTGTGCTGCTAATGTACCATTTGTCTGAAACCATTTTGTATACGGTTTACATACTTTACCATTTGGTTTTGAAAAACTCACCCCCAGTACAAAAATGTTTCCAGTAAATAAAAGGTTGTAGAAGGACCTTCCAGTGATTGCATGTACAAGCTTGTGCTAGTATTGTACGTTTATGTTCATGTCAAGTTCATGTTAACATTCAAAGCATGCAAGAAAGCTTGATTTGGTTAAAGGGGTTGTGAAGGCTTGTGTTTTTTTCACCTTAACGCAATCCAGGTGAAAAAACACCTTGCAGTCACCGACCCCCCCCCCCCCCCCCCCCCCCCTGCATTTTACTTACCCGAGCCCTGAATTTCCGTCCAATCTTGATTGGATTGATAGCAGCGCAGCCATTGGCTCCCGCTGCTGTCAATCAAATCCAATGATGGGCGCCAGGGGGCGGGGCAGAGTCCGGCATTCGGCCTCTTTGGACGCTGACACAAGGTAACCTTGTAAGGGGGTTATCTAATGCGGGGAGGAGCCGCCGAGGGCCCCCAGAAAAGGATGTTCGGGGCCACTCTGTGCAAAACAAGCTGCACAGTGGAGGTAAGTATGACATGTTTGTCATTTAAACAAAAATAAAAAATGATCCTTTAGTATCACTTTAAGGTTATAGTGAACGTAAACCCAATTCATGAAATTTGAGCTGGGCACATATCTGCAGTGTTTCCTCATCTCTCTTCAAAGCCCCAAGTCCGGTGGCTTTCTCCTACTCCTTTGTTCTCAGCATGATAACTTCTGACAAGGGTGTCCCCTTTTCAGCTGTCTCTCAGTGTAAGCAAAGAATCCACACTCACAAGTGAATCAGGAAGAGAACATTCTAAACAGGACGTGCACTTTCTAAACAGTATAGAAAGATGAAGACAGCAGATATACATGTAAAACTTATGTAGGGAGATTTGTTTCATATCTGTGTACCATCTGAGGCTGTTCACTTCACTGGGTATATGTGAGGGTTTACTTTAAGTAGTAACAAAAGGAAAAATTATTAGCCTTTTGCAAGGTGGTTTGCAGTCTCCGCAGAGGAGGCCGCCGCGGCTACCAGCCTCCTCCGAGGCCTCCTCCGAGGAAGCAGCAGTCTTGCAAAGGTAGCAACAGTCTAACATCTTTATGTAGCCCCCACCAATGTAACTATGTCCTGTTTTATAATCATAAACCATGCATGTTATTGTGGGTTGCTTTTTATATGCCTGGCTTTTCCTAGGTCTTCATTTTCTGTGATGTGTTTTATTGCACATCATGTTGGGATTATAAACCACGCATGCTACTGTTGGTCGCTGTTCATATACTTAGCTTTTTATATGTTAAAACATTCTTTCTTTTTTTATGTGCAGGTAGTGTCATCTTTATGAAGCATCCACTGACATATTGATGTTCTGTTTTGAGATAATATTAATTGTGTATGCTATTGTGGTCTGCTTTTTATATGCCAGGCTTTTCACATGCTTACAAAATAAAAAAAACATTTTTTATTATAATTATTTTTTTTCTTATTAATTTAGCATCTAGGCAATATCATCTTTATGTAGCACCCACTTTTTTTACGATGTTCCATTTTGGAAAAAATACAAACGCATGCTATTGTATTACTTTTTATATGCCTGTGTTTTTTCATATGTCTATTTTTTGTGATGTATTTTGCATTTTTGTGATCTTTTGCATTTTTAATTCATCTGTGTTGGTTAATCATGTGACCTTTGTATATACTATTTAAGTGTTACTTATTTTTTTTTTTTTTAATCAGCCATGACTAAGGACTAAAGTCCGAAACGCGTAGGCTGTTTTACATTTGCATTTAATAAAGAAATACTATTTTGGATGTCATCCTGAGTGCCGACCATCCCTTTCCTTTATTTGAGCAACAGTCTAGCAGTCTCATTCAAGACCTGGAATCACTAGCGAACATGAGATTTTAACAAGACAGACCCTTGGTGTTGACCTTTGGCCAACAGCATCTTGTACCATTCAAAAGCAAACTTCTGGTTGCAAGTACAAGAAAATTTAAAGACCTAATTGTGGATTTTGGTTGCCAGGAACAGACCTGTAAAAAGTCTCCTGTGTACAGGTGTCCTTCAAATAATATATCTTATCCCCAGCAGGGGGTGCCTTCTCACCTGCTGCAGCATTTCCTCCGTAGAATTCAGCTTTTCCCTGTGTTCCTCCAGGCAGAACTCCAGGTCTCGTATCTTCTCACCCTGGGCTTCTACCTGGTCAGTGAGCACACTCACCTGTTTAATGAGGAGATAGAAAACGTAATTGAGAAAACTCAAATATATTTATGGTAAATGATATGAAACAAGTAGCTTTCTGGAGACTAAACTGCCATGCAGCTACTAAGATTTTGAAGGAAAATTCTATGGCAAAACCTATTAAATAAGAAAATGTATAATTTGAGTAGTCCACGGCAGCCTGGCCCTAGGATAGCAGGGGGGTGCAGGGCTGTGCCCTTGGGCCTGCCTGAAAATCTCACCACCATGGCCGATTGTGAACTGTCCATATCTACTTCATCGGGCTACAGGTAACATGATTGGTACCTTGTCGATCTAGCTACAGTTGAAGAGAGGTTTCCCCCAACTCCCTGGGAAGAGACACGACAGGACTTGGAATAAAGAAGTAGAACGTGAAGGAGCCCAGAGGAAACAAGTGTGTAATTTCAGATCTTGATGAAGGGGGAAAGGGGGGGATGCATCACCAGATAGTGAATCATCGCAGATCTCCGTACCTGCAGCACTAGCGACTCCTTGTCATTCTCCAGGCGACCCAGCCGCTCCTGGTAGATGTCAGCAGAACCTGAGATGTGTCCATTAACCTGCAAGACATGGGATATATCAGAAAATGGGTATAGCAGAACACAGTTCATAAAGCCTCATACTTGTAGATCTAAACCCAATAATAAAATATCATATAGGCCTTAAAACTTTAAAGTCATTCCCAAAGTTCTTTCCCGCCTTTTAAAATCTGCAGTTTTCATTAAAACAATCCCTGGTGATGCTGCATTAAGGTCCTTGTTTAGACGCTTTTTAAGGGTGACAACTGTCTCCCAATTTTGTAAATCAACCCATTCAGTTTAAAATAGAAATAAAAGTCAAAACATTTGTGTATACATATAAAAAAAAAAACTACTATAAATATCTTTTTATCCTTTTTTTTTTCCATGATCACATACCCTCTGTTCTCAGTTGCATAATGAGCTCATAGAGCTAGGGAAGGAGAAACAGCAGAACACTGATATTTTCAATGAAAGGCAAGTCAGGACAAGTCTGATCATTGGAGGAGAGCAGGCCGAGTTCACAGCATAGCTAGAAAAACTGACCATGGTGTGTTCTCCTGCATAGTGTGGTCAGGTTTTAATAGGAAAGCAGAGGGACTGGCAGGAACACCAGGGATTTCACACAAAGGATGCAATACAAAGAGAACAGGGTCGTTTTTCATAAAAGTACATGATACAGCAAGCACATATCAGGAATTTGAAATGTTGGGTTTAAAGATTCTTTAAATCCAGAATGTGGGTGGTCTAAAAAGTGCCACACCTAATTAGTTACAATATTGAAACCTGAGTACCAGATATCAATTCACAACCATATATCAGAATACATCATTTTATTTTTACTTAATATAAAAAAGAAATTGTACATAAAACACCTACTACCTCTTAAAAATTATTCTGATGATCATAATATTGGTGTACCCAAAGTAAATATGCAACCCAAATTTATTACATTATACAATAGGTCAAGGTGACCAACTGCTTTGTCCCAAAAATGGACCATATATAATTGCTTTTGGCAGATATGCTCCAAAAAGGTAGGAGAAAAGAAGGGTCACTGATGAGCTCTATGCGTTTTATAGCCAAAGCTCCTTCATCAGGAAAAAACAAACACATAAGCAGCAATATTTATTTATACACACAAATTATATTTACACACACACACACTTCACATTTTTGTAAATATTTTATTATATCTTTTCATGTGACAACACTGAAGAAATTACACTTTGCTACAGTGTCAGTGCTCAGACCATACGCCGCACACTGCATCAAAATGGCCTGTATGGCTGTCGCGCCAGAAGGAAGCCTCTTCTAAAGACGATACACAAGAAAGCCCGCAAAAAGTTTGCTGAAGACAAGCAGACTAAGGAAATGTATTACTGGAACCATGTCCTGTGGTCTGATGAGACCAGATGGTGTCAAGCGTGTGCGGCGGCAACCAGGTGAGGAGTACAAAGACAAGTGTGTCTTGCCTACATTCAAGCATGGTGATGGGAGTGTCATGGTCTGGGGCTGCATGAGTGCTGCCGGCACTGGGGAGCTACAGTTCATTGAGGGAACCATGAATGCCAACATGTACTGCGACATACTGAAGCATGGCATGATCCCCTCCCTTCACAGACTGGGACGCAGGGCAGTATTCCAACACAACGACCCCAAAAACACCTCCAAAACGACCACTGCCTTGCTAAAGAAGCTGAGGGTAAATGTAATGGACTGGTCAAGCATGTCTCCAGACCTAAACCCAGACCTAAACCCTATTGAGCATCTGTGGGGCATCATCAAATGGGAGGTGGAGGAGTGCAAGGTCTCTAACATCCACCAGCTTTGTGATATCATCATGAAGGAGTGGAAGACTCCAGTGGCAACCTGTGAAGCTCTGGTGAACTCCATGCCCAAGAGGGTTAAGGCAGTGCTGGAAAATGGCGGCCACACAAAATATTGACAATTTGGGCCAAATTTGGACATTTTCACTTAGGGGTGTACTCACTTTTGTTGCCAGCAGTTTAGACATTAATGGCCGTGTGTTGAGTTATTTTGAGAGGACAGCAAATTTACACTGTTATACAAGCTGTACACTCACTACATTGTAGCAAAGTGTCATTTATTCAGTGTTGTCACATGAAAAGATAGAATAAAATATCTACAAAAATGTGAGGGGTGTACTCACCTTTGTGAGATAATTATATATACACACACACACACACACACACACACACACACACACACACACACATATTTACACAATTTAATATAAATATACACACACACAGTCTTAAAAAAGTGTCCGTACTTTTTCATACGTAATACAGTTTAAAAAAAAGTGTGAGAACTTTTTGAAGGGTGTGTGTGTGTGTGTGTGTGTGTGTGTGTGTGTGTGTGTGTGTGTGTGTGTAGAAATATACACACCATAATTCGTCATTTTTGTTATTTGAAATGTGATAAAGAAAATGTGTATATTAATATTTGTATTTCTACTGTATACATTTTCTGCTCTATATATTGAATTACAGATTCTGATATGTATGTATGTATGTATGTATGTATGTATGTATGTATGTATGTATGTATGTATGTATGTATGTGGCTAAAAGTGGCTGAAGAAAAGCAGCACTGAGATAGTAAAAAAAAATAAAAATAAAATAAAATAAAAAACAGGATTAAAAAAATAAATAAATAAGCCAACTGTTAATATACAGAAATGTCATGCAGGAAGAGCTCATTCACACCATAAAGGTGCAACATGGCCTCCATTATTGCATCACATGGCGACACCCTGTAGTTGTGTACTGAGGTGAACTGAGAAGTTGATTACACAGATGAGGTATAAGGAAAATAAATTGCACAGGGCCTATTTTTCTGTGCATTCACAGCCCATTATTTTAAAAATTGATTCTTAAAATAAGTGCAGAAAAATACATTTGAGGTCTACTTCAATGGAACAAAAGGAAAACATATTTATAGTCAGTTCCTAAGTGGTTAATATGCCTTTTTAAAATGTAAATGACAATTCCCGGGTCAGTGTGCTCCCAGTTCTACAAACAGCTGCTAGGCATTCAGGGTGGAGCGCGTGGCGACACGTAGGAGCAAAAGATACACTAATACAATGGTACGTCACAAACACCATTCCCACAGACAGGTGCTCAATTAGCGACAAGTGTTTCACTGCTGGATGAACCCAATAACCAGATGGATGTAATGTTTAACCAGAAGCCAGTTATGTGCCCAACATCTGTGAAATGTAAATACGAGCTCCACACATAGCGGAATCACCCAGCATACAGACCATTATACTGGGTACACATACCACGATGTACAGGGACTGGGTATAGATTTCCTCGGTATATTCTGTAACCGCTTTTTTATGTTTATTTTAAAAGTAAGGAAATAGAAAATGTCAGATTAACTAAAAAAAGAAATAAAAAAAAAATAATAATAATAATAATAATAATAATAATAATAATAATAATAATAATAATAATAATGTTAACGTGCATTTCTGGGGGAAAAAAAAATCCAGAGCCTCAGTAGACAAGAGAAGGGGTCACTCAATACTGCAGAACTAGGAATAAAGTGGGTTTGGAAATAAAAAGCAGGACCTCTTGAATAGGTTGTCTAATGCAATGCTCCTCAGTGCATAAAAATACCATTTAAATCCATGTAAAAATGGATGAAAAAAAATAAATAAATAAAATATAGATAGATAGATAGATAGATAGATAGATAGATAGATAGATAGATAGATATAGAGATTATATATATATATATATATATATAAAAAAAAAATATTTTTTTTTTTTTTCTGAATCTGTCCAGCCCTGATGTAAACAAAAGCAATTGGGCGATGAACTTGGATCTCACAGAAGGCATGTTTTTTTTTCCTTTTATGAAGGATGATCTGAACGCACAGATTAACTTTTAACTTGCTGCCAGTGCTGTGGGGTGTAGCCTGGACACAAAGCCAATAAAAACGAAGCGATTGCTTTTATTGGAGAAAGATTAAAGTCCCTCCACAAACCCCCCCACGCTTCAGATGTCATGTTTGTGCTGGAGAAGAGTCAACAACACACGTCTATAAAAACCCGACAGCGAAGCCATGTCAGAATGCAGCAACAAAACTATATGAAAAAAAAAAAAAAAGGGTAAACTATTAAACTGCTACTGCAACCAACAGCTAAATACACAGCTGGTGTGATGGCTGCATCTTCAGGCTCTTCCCCCTTTATTTTCACCTGATGATCCTGCCAGAAACACATCCTGTACTAGCATGACAATGCTCACTCTATGGGCAGCACAGTGGTGTAGTGGTTAGCACTCTCAACTAGCGGCAATAGGGTAGGCTGGTTCAAATCCTGACCACAACACCATCTGCCTGGAGTTTGCATGTTCTCCCTGTGCCTGCGTGGGTTTCCTCCGGGTACTCCAGTTTCCTCCCACACTCCAAAGACATGCTGGTAGGTTAAATCAGATCTGGTCTGTATGCGTGTATGTGTTTGTAAGCGCGTCGGGACCCTACGGGGTAAAAGACTGCACTATATCAAGAGGCAACTCAACTCTCACTCTCTGCACTGCATCTATGAAAGAGCTGCATTGTCACCCTAGGACAGAAGTGTGCTAAGACTACACACCTCCCCCTCTGAGCTCTGTAACGTGAAGAGGAGGTATTCTATAGTCCAAGGAGGACAGCTGGGGAAGTGCTCTGCTTTGTGGAAAAAGCCTCCTGGCACCACTAACTCCAAATAGTAGTCCTTTTTCAAAATTTTGGGTTGTTAAAAAATTCTGTAAGGAAGTATTTCTTCTCCATCACTGATGTGCACTGATGAGGCTGCAATGATATGCGACACTGACAGGCATCACTGATGGACACCAATTGACAGCACTGATGGGCACTGTTACACAGTGCGGAGGATTAACCCCTTCGCTTCCACAATGAGTATAACAAGCATGCTTTACTGCATATACAGACTGATTTTACAGTTGTGGGTTTAGTAACACTTTAAATATTTAAATTTTATTTAATGGTCTCAGATGGAAAGTAGAATCTACAACTTGTATTTCTATTCCTTTTGTCCTTTGCAGATTTCAACATGCAAACACTGGACAACATTCTCAACAGGCTCAAGCAGTGCTATAAACTGCAAATCAGTTAACCTACAAAGTGCCTGAACCTTACGGCGACAGCACTATGTACAGAAGTACAAAACTAGAGGATGGGATCAATGCCAAGAGATTTACCCAAGAGGGGTACCGCCACATCCTATCTGCAAGAAACTCAAAAAGGAGACAAGAATCGGGACTTTATTGGTACCCCATGCACACCGATATGCAAATATTTAAACTTTTTTTTTTTTAACCAAATCTTTTTTTTTTACTAAATCTTAAAAAAATAAAAATAAAAAAAAAAACAATAAAAACAAAGTGGACGGTGCAACCATCCATGTTTTGTATGCATTGGGTACAATAAACTACACATTTTTGTCTCCTTTTTACACTTCCTGCAATAGTATCAAAAGTCTAGTTTTAGGCTGCATTCACATCTGAGCAGAAAATGCACAAGGACTCCAGTGCAATTCACTTCACAGAAATCCTGGAGTTGTGTGAACAGACTCCATTGAGAGCCGGTCAGAGTCTTCTGACATGCTAATTGGATGTGGGGAATACCCGTATCCAATTCACAATAGTGTGAAGCCAGCCTAAAGATGCACTTCAACTCATTACAAAATGTGTGTATTGCGCATTTTGGTGTGAACCAATGCAATTCTACCAATGTGCTACAATAGTAGCGCTAACATTTTTGAGCTTGATGCGTTTGGCTTCAACCATTTTGGAGTGGAGATGTGAACCACCACCATAGTAATGCATTGATTATTTCTCCCTGAGCGCTCTGGAGCTTCAAGCTACAAAAGTTCAGGTGTGTGGGGGGTCTTAAAGCGGAATTAAGCCCTGCACAATGCTGCCAGAAAGCATCTTATCTTTTTTCACTCCGTCTCCAAAAGGGTTAAAGAGAGTTAGAGGTCCACACCATCATATAAAACCGTCTATGAATTCTTCAGCCTTATATAGAGTGGTTCACACCACTACTATAATAGGGCACATAATTACTTCTTTTAGCCCTTTTATGAGTTTTCATACCTGTATAGTAAAGTTTATACATATTAGGAACAAAGGGGTTACACCACTATTTTAATATGGCGCATCTATTGCCGACATTGGAATTACTATATGTGTTTATTTCCTCCACATATAAAGATAAATTGGTATAAAAATCCTATATAACCATTCCCTTTAGGGCATGGGTCTTCAAACTATGGCCCTCCAGTTGTTCAGGAACTACAATTCCCATCATGCCTAGTCATGTCTGTGAATGTCAGAGTTTTGCAATGCCTCATGGGATGTGTAGTTCTGCAACAGCTGGAGGGCCGTAGTTTGAGGATCCCTGCTTTAGGGTAATGAGCTCAGAATTGTGGGGAATTTCATAGAATATGCATTTTTTATCAATATTATTTATCTTTTTTATACTTTAGGTTTTGATTTTGAAGTTGCATGTGATATTTTAGTTATTGTTGTCTTACTATGTTGACCCTCTATGCTCACCAATTGACACTTCCTATGATATTCATGTACCATCTTTGTCTTGTTAGTGTGCTTTCCTCTGTTTATTCAGGTGTGCATACCAACAAAGTGTTAACTAGCTCCCATGAGCCAGGCAGTGTGGACTGTTATTCTGTCTGCTCGCCACACTGCGGCGGCACTTATCAATTGTTGCTCTCCATCTGCCCCGACCACCGGCTTAAAAAGCCGTTTTTTTTTATTCCATTCCTGGGCCTATTAAGAAAAGAGGCGTAGACTCTGAAACGCGTTGTGTTCCTGTCCCTCCCAATGCCTGCTCCGAATATTATGTCCATAGGCACCGCCGATCGTCGGGTTTTTGGCGGGTCCGGCTCCATCACTGACAGTCTTGCCTCCAGCAGCTACAGGCTTTTACAATCTGAACAGTCATCTCCTATAAGACTATGCTGCACTGCTTACCCTAATGTAAGAGAGATTAGGAAGACATGCGACCCTGTGTCGACACGCGTAGGGGAGGGGCAAGAACGGTGAAGGCACCCGGGCTCTAATGAGGTTTTAGCAGCCGATTTCTCTGCCTATACCCTGTTGCTGACAACTGAGGAGATTGCGGGAGGAGCATAGGAGCCAGCGGATCTGGATTTATCTAATTTAGCCATTGGGTGAATCACAGGCATATTTTGACCCAACTTAGCTGGGGGGGGGGGGGGGTCATGGACACGCAGAGCTTCGGCTCAGATCGGGTGACCCCATAGCAAGCCGCTTGCTGTGGGGGCACTCAGTAGGAGGGAGGGGCCAGAAGCATTAGCAAGGGATCCAAGAAGTGAAGTATTTGGGCTGCTCTGTACAAAATCATTTATCGGAGCAGGTAAGAACAACATGTTTTTTTATTTTTAAAGAGAAAAAAAAAATATAGACTTTAGGATCACTTTTAGGCTTCATGTACACTGCTGCTGGTAAACAGACGTTTAGGAGCAGTTGGGTGTTTTTCTCAGCTGCCCCTGCACTCTTCTCTATGTTATCTTATCAGTACATGTACACAGGGTCGTTTCTAGGCAGTTGAGTTTAGAAGCATTTTTTGGAAAGCAAAAAAAAAAAAAAAAAAAAAAAAAAAATAAAATGCGTTCAGGACGGATGTTCAGAGGCATTTGAAAACGGCAAACGCCTGTAACAGCTTGAAACTGTGTGTAAACATGGTAACTAGCGTTTAGCTGCATTTCGATTACAGGCGGTTTTAATTTGGCGCTTTGAAAAAAATAAATAAAATTTTTTTAAAAAAGGACGCTTCCAAAAATGCAAACGCGGCTAAACATGGCATGTAAACGCAGCAAAACTGACATTTTTAAATGTTGGTTACTATCTGTCGTTAAATCGTTCAGGAGAGGTTGTGCACTGTTCATCTCCTACCCATCTCCCTTGCCTGTCTCCAGCACCACATCCAAGGACTAACAGGGAGGGGAGTGTCGGGCTCTCTTAACGCTAAGCAGAAGCTGAGCGAGTAAATTAGGCGCCGACCCCAATGAGAAGTAAAAAAATAAATAAATAAATAATTGGTGGAAAGTTTAAAAAATTTACTTTAGCCACTTCGTATACTGACTTAGTGGTGCCTTGCACCACTGGTGTCCCAGGTTGAAATCTCAACCAGGACACTATCAGCATGGAGTTTGCATGTTCACCCTGTGTTTGCCCGATTTTCTCCAGGTACACCGGTTTTCTCCCATGCTCCAAAGACATGCTGGAAGGTGAACTGGAGCCAGGCTAAACTGGCCCTTGTATGTATATGTATGAGTGATAGGGACGTTTCATTGTAAGCTTATTGAGCTCAGAAAATTATGTGAATGTACAGTGTGTAAAACACTGCATAAATTGTTGAGGTTATATAAATACCTGTAATTAATCATTCTGCTGTAAGAATATGAAAAGTCAATATCCTGCTTGTGCTACAGAAAAGAAACTGCAGCCAAAAAGCTTTGCCAGAACGGGAGCATTTATTACTAAATCTCGCTCTCCAAAACACACAGCCGACATATTTTTGTGATTTAACATTTTACTTCTTGTAGACGATGGGAACGGAAAAAAAAAAAAAATCTTCCAGTTACATGGAAGGCTGACCTAGGCTTCTGCGTCCTGCCTCAAACATCTTGTGTGAAGACAAAACCAGGACATCTTCCTTTAAACCTTGAGGTGGGCACCCATACATCAACCTATGAGCGTGCCAAGCTCAGCCTATTCTTCACCCTTACCAGCATAACAATATCACAAATAAAGACATATGCCGATGCGAGCATAAAACATTTATAAATACCCTGCAACCGCAAGTCAAATACACATAACAAATATCAATTTATTATGTATGATTGAACTTGAGTCGCAGGGCAAAGTCCAACACTGTGTGCACAGCTGCAACGAACGCAGCACTAAGTCAGGCCAGTGATGTGATTTTCTTTCACCACGGGTAAGTCAGTGTTAATAGGGGAATCTTTCCGCCACCGCAGCACTATTATCGCATGTAAAAAATCTGACAGGCTGGTTGTACCCAAGCGGATTGATGGATTAACCTGGGTACAACCAGCCTGCCCATACATGGATCAAATCTTGGACGGTCCCTGCGGAAGTGGCCGAGATGCGATCCATCTATGGCCAGCTTAACACTTCTGTATTGTGTAGGAGAAATCATAGTGCAACTTAGAAGCCAATTTGTTTATTCCAGGCGCCAAGCAAAATGTTTCAATTGGCAATGTACAAAAAGGCATGAAAAATTCTAACAAATGTGTGACTGTAGGTTTAAAGTTTCCCAAAGCATTCATCAACATCAGGAAGGAGTTTAAAATAGTTTTCAGGTGTTCTGTAACAAACTTGTATCCCAGTCACATCAATGCGATATAGCACAAGTGTTGTATTGGAAGCAAAATAATGAAAGGCTCAATTGGTAGTGGCAGCAATAAACCATGCACGATACATGGACACCCAGGAAAGGTCCAAGCAGGCCTCTGCCCTTTTATTTAACATGGCAGAATACACATAGTTTTAATGTAAGGGGGCTTTGTGCAGTCCATATTAAAAAGCAAACAAAACATATTTGGATCTAGGATTGAGCCTACGTTCACATTGGGCCATGTCAAATCGGAGGATATTGCCGGCAATGGCACCGTCCAAATCGGTGTCGGGCAGGACAGATTCCCAAAAGTAGTTCCTGTACTACTTTTGCCGACTTGGAGGGGGGGGCGATTTGAATAGACACCTGTGCATGAACTCGCACAGATGTCTGTCAAATCGCCCCCGAAGTCAGACTGCATTGCTGGTTGAAAAGCGCGCAATTTCTAACCCACAGCAGCATGAACCTGGACTGAAGGATTTATCCCACCCAAGGCTATACAACACTGCCAGGCTTGAACAGGACTTAAAAAGTACAACTCCACCTTTAAAAGTTACATCCATATTTAGGGTGTAACATGTAAAATGGAACCAAGCAGACAGACCGCGTGCTGGGGTTCTTCTCTCCTGCGGCAGTGGTCAGATTGGAGATCTGTGAATAAATAAACTACAAGTCCAGTCTTTCACTTGTAGTTGACAAACCTTTAGGTCTAATCTGCATTCACTGCACTTGTAGGTTATTGACACTGAACTGCAGTACAGAGTAGGAAGAAGAGTTTGCGGGTACCTGGCATTTTAGTCGGCATTTTAGTCGTCATTTTAGTCGTCATCCACCAATTGCGGTTGCAATACATTGAGGTCTTATTTACAAAAAAACTGCAGATTTTTTTCCTGCAAATATTTGTGCATTTATGATTTTTTTTTTTTTTTTTGCAAAAGGAGCCAAAATGAAAAAAAAAAAAAAAAAAAAAAAAAAGCTTCCTCCACATCAGTCATGACACATTCACAATGCTGCCAATGACTCACTATATTTACAGTTGTGCTCATAAGTTTAGTTGGCAGAATTTATGATTTCGTGGCCATTTTTCAGAGAATATGAATGATAACACAAACGTTTCTTTCACTCATGGTCAGCGTTTGGCTGAAGCCGTTTATTATCAATCAACTGTGTTTACTCTTTTTAATTCATAATCACAACAAAAACTACCCAAATGACCCTGATCAAAAGTTTACATACCCCAGTACTTAATACCGTGTATTGCCCCATTTAACACCAATGACAGCTTGAAGTCTTTTGTGGTATTTGTGGATGAGGCTGTTTATCTTCTCAGATGGTAAAGCTGCCCATTCCTCTTGGCAAAAAGCCTCCAGTTCCTGGAAATTCTTGGGCTGTCTTGCATGAACTGCACGTTTGAGATCTCCCCAGAGAGGCTCAATGATATTGAGGTCAGGAGACTGGTATGGCCACTCCAGAACCTTCACTTTATTCTGCTGTAGCCAATGACAGGTTGACTTGGCCTTGTGTTTTGGATCATTGTCATGTTGGAATGTCCAAGTACGTCCCATGTACAGCTTCCTGGCTGATGAATACCAATGTTCCTCCAGTATTTTTTGATAACATACTGCATTCACCTTGCCATCAATTTTGACCAAATTTTCTGTACCTTTGTAGCTCACACATCCCCCAAAACATCAGCGATTCACAGTAGGAATGGTGTACCTATCATCAAAGGCCTTGTTGACTCAGTGTAGCCTTTATGGTTGTGTCCAAAAAGCTCAATTTTGGTCTCATTATTCCAAATGACTTTGTGCCAGAAGGTTTGAGACTTGTCTCTGTGCTGTTTGGCGTATTGTAAGCGGGATACTTTGTGGCATTTGCGTAGTAATGGCTTTCTTCTGGCGACTCGACCATGCAGCCCGTCTTTCTTCAAGTGTCTTCTTATTGTGCATCTTGAAACAGCCACACCACATGTTTTCAGAGTACTGTATGTCACCTGAAGTTATTTGTGAGTTTCTTTGCATCCTGAACAATTTTCCTGGCAATTGTGGCTGAAATTTTAGTTGGTCTACCTGACCGTGGTTTGGTTTCAACAGATTCCCTCATTTTCCACTTCTTGATTAGAGTTTGAACGCTGCTGATTGCCATTCCCAATTTCTTGGATATCTTTTTATATCCCTTTCCTGTTTTAAACAGCTCAACTACCTTTTCCCGCAGATCCTTTGACAATTCTTTTGCTTTCCCCATGACTCAGAATCCAGAAAACTGGAGGAAAGATGCAAGGGTCTGTCAGGAGTCTATAAACTCATTGACCTTTTATACACACACATTAATTACAAGAAAACAGATCACAGGTGAGGATGGTTACCTTTAATAGCCATTCAAACCTCTGTTTCAACTTGTGTGCATTTTATCAGGCCAAAATCACCAGGGTATGTAAACTTTTGATCAGGGTCATTTGGGCAGTTTCTGTTGTGATTATGATTTAAAAAGGAGTTAACACAGTTGATTGATAATAAATGGCTCCAGCCAAACACTAACCATGAGTGAAAGCAATGTTTTTGTATTATTCATATTCTCAGAAAAATGTCTAATAAATCATAAATTCTGTCAGGGTATGTAAACTTATGATCACAACTGTGTATATCATACACACACACACACACACACACACACTTGCCAAAAGTATTGGGACACCTGGCTTTACACACACACATGAACTTTAATGGCATCCCAGTCTTGAAGCGGTTATAGCTGCAAAGGGTGGGTCAACTCAATACTGAACCCTACAGACTAAGACTGGGATGCCATTAAATTTCATGTGAGTGTAAAGGCAGGTGTCCCAATACTTTTGTATTTACAATATACAGTATTATACACACATCCAAAAATGTTTTTTGTGAATTTGGAATAGGTAACTGGTTACAACCAGTGTTGGGTTTTTTAATTTGTTTTGCTGTTCATGTGTGTGTAAAGCCAGGTGTCCCAATACTTTTGGCAAGTGTGTGTATATGATATACACAGTTGTGATCATAAGTTTACATACCCTGACAGAATTTATGATTTATTGGCCATTTTTCTGAGAATATGAATAACACAAAAACATTTTTCACTCATGGTTAGTGTTTGGCTGGAGCCAATCTGTGTCTCATTGGGGAGATTTCATTTTACTTCCTATCCCAGACACAAAACTGGAAGTTAAGGAAAATCCCCTCTTGAACCGTTGTCGTCTAAACAAAAAAAGTGAAGCTTTTTTCCCTCCTGTTTTGGTGACAAGTGCAAAATTCTGGTCTTCCGTTACTTCCTACCCAGGTGGCAATTTCACCACCAGGACAAATACAGAGAATCTCCCTAGTGGGGACACAACGCAGCAAGGGTTGCAACCCTTCCCTACTTCATACAAAGATAAACAACCTATATGTATATACCAAGAACAAACCAAAACACAAAAAGTTTCCCAGCACCATTAGCCAACAAATGAAATTAAACCTAAGTGAAACCTGTGGCAAAAGCTGCAATAAAACAGAAGTCGTAGTTCCCAAACATTTGTATAAAATGCTGAAATCTTGGCCACAACTGAAAACAGAAATACACTTTTCAAAAGGAAACAAATGTTTGGGACTTTATATGAGGTCATGACCAGAATCATGACCAGAATCATGACCAGAATCAGTCATGTACCTCCATCCCCATCTATTGAGAAATGTAGGGGAAGGGGTACAAGAGGGGGCAAGTGGGACTTTATATGAAGCACACAGTCTCAGGGAAAACAAACTATCAATAGAAGTATAAATATTTATACTTCTATTGATAGTAGGTTTTCCCTGAGACTGTGTGCTTCATATAAAGTCACACTTGCCCCCTCTAGTCCCCCTCCCCCTGCATTTCAGAAATACACTTTTAACTTCAAAACCCAAACATAAAAGCTTTTCAGCACTCCTAACCTGCCTGTAAAAGCAACTTAAATCTTAATTTCCATTTTTTTGCAGATTTAAAGAAGCCCATTCCTTAGTTAAGCCACCCCTGGTGGTTGCGATTTATAAGCAATTGGAACAAATAATTCAGTGATAGGACATTACCTCAACTTGTCCAATGTCACATGGTGGCGAAGTCGAAGAAAAATGTAAGGATTGTTTTTTTTAGGAATCTCTGCCCATCACAAAATGCAGAGTAGAAAAAGATCCAGAATTCCAGATCTTGTTACATAATTGAAGAAGAACCATCGGGATTGCTGCTGGTCCTATTAATAATTCCACACAGTCGCATGCACAAGGTATCCCCAGATGCAGATTATTAACGCCACCAGGGATGTGTAGGTGAACAGCAACAGACAAGGCGACAGCCACTTAAGTCACTGATCTCTTTCTTACATGAACGCCATCCAGTAGGTTGAGTTTTGTGACTCACCCTCCTCAAACATGTAAATAAAAAAATCATCATAAAACACTCAGCTTAGGCACTTTCTTGAAAGGAATATGAAAACTTCAGAAGTGCTTTCAACCTCTTTGTTGTCGTGGATAAAAAAAAGATTAACATATGTTCCAAGGTACCCATACAAACTGTTCTTAAAGTAGATGTAAACCTGAATTGGACGACATAATTTGCTAAAGCACTGCGTTTCATACAAAAAGAAAATCTCTTTTTTTTTTTTTTTTAAATGAAGTTCTTGTTAAAACATGTCATCTCCAGTCTTTGAGTCTCCTACAGACAACTTACAAATTATTCTTCGACAACCACAGCACTAAATAAATTGATGCAAACATTTTCCTCACCTGTCCTAAAAAATCCCAAATCTTTGCAACTATCCTGGAAAACCGCCAACTATCCATTATGGAGAACAAAAAAAAACCACGAGATGGTGCCGAGAGTGTTCTGTTATTTCCTAACAATGATCCTGTTTAATGGACCCAAGTCCTTCCTCTCACTGCCTAAAGCAGCCATTCTTAAAAAGGGTTTCATGGAACACTAAAGTTCCTCCAACAGTTATTAGAGGTTCCATGAGCAGTGGCTAATTGACCTCCCATCTGATGGTGCCTGCAATGTTCCTGATCCAATGCCACTTGGTAGAGCCAGTGGCATGACATCAGTGATCTTTTTAGCTGACTAGAAGGGTAGAATTCTTCCCACTTACCACCAATATAAAGGGGCACCTTCCCACTGACTCCTATTGGACTAACCTTCAAAGTGGTTCCTCGATACCTGGAATTTATTTAAAGGGTTCTGGGCAACCTAATGCATATCTTTTCCAAGCTTATTCGACATGTCCCAAGATCAAAAAATTGTGGACAACAATATTTCAATACTTTAATATACATCTAATTAGATATATTTAACCCCCGAAATAACATGGTTTGGCATAATAGACATTCCTAGCACTAGGCTCTCAAAAGGCTGCCATCAACTCCTTACCATAATTTTCCTAAGTGGCCAAAATGACAAGACTGCATAAATAGACCTATCCCGACTCTCCAACCACTGTTAGGAAAACTACACTTGTATTCTGTATAAAGTGGGTGGAGGTCTCCCTACATACAGAAACCCACCACAGTTCAAATATTTTTTTTTAACCTGGGAATTATTCAAACCTTTATGATTGACACCATTCAAATCAACAGCACAATGCTGTCAAATACACTGATACCTATTCATACCTACACTTCTACGATTTGTCCCACGATTTGGGACTGCAAAGTGGCATGACAAGTCGTCCCCAATGATTTCCAATGACAGCCATTCATATTAGTACAACTTCAAGTCGTTCCGACTTCAAAGTAGTCCCTGCACTACTTTGGTCCATTTTGATGCCACTTACACAGGCATTCCTTGAAATCGCGACAAAATAGCGGCAAAAATCGCGAAGTCGCACAAGTGTGAAAGGGGCCTAAAGTACATCTGTTGCTTTGGTCTGCACAGACAAAGCCCAGGTTTAGTTTAAGTTCCAAATTTATTTTATTAGTGAAAGAAAAAAAACAGAAAGTTTGTTCACAAGTTAGAAAAATGCATTATTCACTGAGAAATTTTCAGCATCAGCTTCGTGCCGAGATTGCTAGAATGCACAAATTACAACTCGCAGAAAAACTTGGCAGCGGAGACAGGATTAAATAGCCCTCATTCCCGCTCACAGAGAGGTTCTGCGTCAGCACTTGGATGTGATAATTAGAATGCAGTGATCAGCTGCGACTAATACAAAAGTTTACTGATGAGAAGACAAAATGCAAGCACATCCAAAATAGGACATTCAGAGCCTTGGTATTAAACAAGCTCACACCATAATATTTCTGGAGATCATAAAAGAAAAAAAAACTGTGAACGCAGCCTATGGCTTGCTACAACCTGTCTGTACAGATCACCGAGATCATAAAGATTTTCTCAGGACATAGCACTCTGAGCGTGCATGGGTACAACGACTGAGCAATATTATCCATTTACCAATTTAAAGTGGACCCAGCATCAAACACATTTCAAGTATAGGGAGACTATAAGAATATTTTAAGGTGAAAGGCAAGTCAAGAACCTAACTAAGCCTAAATCTACTCCCACCCAATTCTAAGTCTGGTCATATGATCTCTCCAGTGGCCAGCTTGTGAATGAGGAGGAGAGATCGCCAACAATGGTAAAGCTTGTAAAGGTGACGTCACCCATAAGCTTACTATGGGGCATTCGTTGTCGGCTGTCCCTTCTCTACACTGAAGCCAGTGCTAGAACTCAGTCATGTGACCGGACCAAAGCGACTTCAGAAAAGGTAAATATAGGCTGCTTTCCATTTACAGGGTAGATAGAATAGGCTTGGAATAGGGGTGGGAGAAGGTTTAATTAACACACAAGACCTACCTCTTCCAAGAAGCTAGACAACACAGGCTGATCAAGCGCCTTGAGGCGATTCAGTTCGCAATTGCAGCACTATACAAGTCATTCCTTCACAAGCACAATGCATATGTAGTTTGCACACAACATGCACCCTCTGGTGTGAATGAGCCCTAAATGAGTAACTTTATGCGTTTTCACTGAGGGGGTACTGTTTTTGCTGCAACAAAGACATTTTAGATAACTGAGCTCTTCCAACTTTGTAGTAACAATATGGGGAAATCCTTTTTTGTTCCTGGAGGATTGTGCTGCCATGTACAAAGCCAGCTCCATATAGATATGATTCAACCAGTTTGGTGTGGAGGAACTCGAGTGGACAACCCTGACCCCAACCCTACTGAATACCGTTGGGATGAATTGGAACACCGACAAGGATCCAGATCCTCTCCTCCATTACTTGACCTCACAAATGGGTCCAAATTCCCATAGACACACTCCGAAATCTTGTGTAAAGCCTTCCTAGAAGAGTCTGGACACTGCATCATTGTTATTCTACTCATACACTAGTAGAATTTCACATGAACACTTGTACGAAAAATTCTCAGTACATTTGATTACTTAATGAACATCATTTGAAAGTACTTCAAAGTTTCATTAACTTTTCACATTTTGGTTAATGATGGTTAAAAGTCCATTGGAACGAATGGACTTCCCCGAACAAAAATCACATTCACATTCATACTTAGAAGTTCATTTGTTTGAGAAACAGTTTTCATCCTGCTCCTTCTAATTCTCTTGTTGCTGTTGTCCAAAATGAACGCAGATTGGATTCCACTAAAGATTCAAAAAATTGCTAAAACTAAAAAGTTTGAATAAAAGTTCTATTAGACTTTGGCTAGCTTTAAGTCTAAACCTGAAGTGCCACACAATGGTGTTATAGTCCAGTTTAAAGTTTACTCCAACTTGAAACCAGATAAAGACCGTACACAAAGCCTACAAGTCTGTACAGATTATTTACATAAAACTGTCTGGAGCCCTACAGCAAATACCGCAGTGGGTTGAAGGGAGGACAGGATTGTAACACTCCAGCCTGCTGCTTGTTAGATGCTCTACAGCAGAAATAAGAGCACTGAGGCACACGAAGCACTGGCTTAAGGCTTCAACTTACATAAGAATAGTGTGAACAGCAAGCGTTGACAAAGCGTTTTGTAGAGCTTTCAGCAAGCTTTGGTGAAGCGTTTTAAAAGTACCATTCAGCTCCAGTCTGTAAATGTTGAACATAGATCCTAATGAGTGTTGCTTGCCACTTTAACCACTTTCAGACCAGGCCATTTTTTGCGATAAAGTGACGCAGTTCCATAACTAACAATTGTGCAGTCGTGCGACTAACCCAAATAAATTAATGTCCTTTTTCCCACAAAAATAGGAGCTTTCTTTTGGTAGTATTTGATCCCTTCTGCGGTTAATTTTTTGTGCTATAAACAATAAAAAAAAAAAAATAAATTAGGCCAATATTTCTGCTACATATCCTTGGTACAAAAAATCCCAATAAGCGTATACTGATTGGTTTGCGCAAAAGTTATAGCGTCTACAAACTACGCTATAGATTTATGGACTTTTTTTTTTCTTTTTTTACTGGTAATGTTGGCGATCTGCGATTTTTAGCGGGACTGACATTGCAGCAGACAAACCACCCAGCCACACCCCCCCCCCTCCCCCGTGGTCGCTCTCTCTTCCATCAGTCCTCACTCCTGCCCAGCACTTATCGCATCTAGGTCGCAGGCATCGTCGGATCCTTCCTGCATCTTCTCCTCGGCAGCTTCCCCTGTGTCTCCTCCTCAGAGGCCAATACATTTGCTTCTCCTCTTGGCCAATCATGTCTAAGGACCCGCTTCCCGATTGTCCGAGAGGAGAATCAGGAAGTCAATATCGAATATCAATTTGCCATTGTCACACAAGTGGGTGGGTTTGGGGTGCAGTGCTCTGTGAACCGAGCCCACCCTTTAAGCCAATTAGAGCCCCGGCTCTAATCATGTGCTTCGGAAAAAAACAACTCCATTGGAATCCATGCGTCCGGCGCCCTACATGTAGATTAGGGGCCGGATGCATGGATTGGGGGGGGCTCCTGCGCCCCGTATGGACGGGCCGCCACGGCTGGAACTGAATGGTACTTTAAAAGCTTAAACAACTGCTTTGTCAAAGCTTGCTGTTCACACTGCTCTTATACAAGCTGAAGCTCATTCGAAACAGGCCTTAAATGCAATTCAAGTCTTCTCTCTACCAACCAGTCTAGTGCTGGAAAGGAGGTGAGCATTGCAGCCAAAGCTTCTGGAGGATTTTTTTTTTTTTTTTTTTTTTAAAGAATAGGTTTTAGAGTTTTCAGCACAATACACAAAAGAACACATTTACAGTTTGCACAATTGGGAAGGGTTTCTATCTAAGGAACCTGAAACCACAGGAGGGAAATCAAGGTTACTTAGGGGGAGGGGAGGGGGGGTGGGTTAAGGGGCCCCACGCGTTACACACACATAGATAGAGCGATATAGCCCTCTCTAACGCATAGTCCCACGTGTCCAACAGAGAGAGATTACTAGGGGGGGTGGCCTGGGAAATTCAAAGCAAGGACATGAGTGGGACGGAAGTGCGTTGCTCCATGGACACCCACAATTTTAGTACAAGCATGGGACAACAGATCCACATTATAGCCAAGCACCTCTGCTGTGTAAGAGTCTCATATTGCAGATTTACATTTGACCAGGATGTCATGTCTTAAGCGGCCTCTTCCATAACCCAAGGAGGAGGGGTTGTGAAATTCACAGAAGATAGCTGGGAAAGCCGATAACACTATTTGAAATTACAGTTTAGTTTAGAAGTTACAAGAAAGTAGGGATTCTGGCAGCATCAACAGGTATTTTTCTGTACTTGCAAAAAATGTACTTAGCCTGAAAAAGAGAAAAATTGGATGCAGCCATTACATCCGAGGACAGCGAAGCTGCAATTTATTACATTTTTGTTCTTGGGTTTGGACACAATTTAAGGACTCGTGCACACGGGACATTTTCTAAACTCTCCTAAAACCCATTCTCCTGGCAGCAGCGTTTTGGCGAGAAAACAAAAAAAAAAAACCTGACACTTGTAAAAAGTGTGTAATGCGTTTAGCCACAATTACCCGCATCAAACGTTTGGGGGTTCATTTCAATAACCAGAATAAATAATTTTTTCGGGGCATTGAAATTAATTAACGCTCAGGTACTAAAACGCCCCTAGCGTTAAGTGTTTAGACGCATTCACACGCTTTTACAAGCGTCAATCGTTTCTGTCCAAACTTTGCTGCTCCTTGCCTCCAAATGCTGCAAAAAAGGTCTATGTGTGCATGGACACTTCGAGGTTGATTTACTAAAGGCAAATAGACTGTGCACTTTGCAAAAGCAGTTGTTCCAAAGTTTGGTAAATGAGGTAAAGCTTTACTTTGCAAACAGCACATTATTTTTGCCTTTAGTAAATCAAATGCATAGGGGGTCGATTTACTAAAACTGGAGCGTGCAAAATCTGGTGCAGTTTGTCAAAGCTGAAGTTAGAAGCTTATTGGCCATCATGCACAGCAAAACCATATTTTGCCGTGTACGGCAGCCAGTCCCGCTTTTGACGATTGGGCATGACCGAAATAGGTCTGCGAATCGGCATCCAATCAGTGGTCTCAGCCAATGGCTGAGAGCGCTGATTGGAGTGTTCGGATGGGGGGGGGGGGACAGTCCCCCTGTCACAACACAATAGCTTAGTGGGGGAGATTGTAGTACTAACATTGGATAGTTAGTACATTGGCTCCTCCCAATCTCCTCAGTTTTTTTTTTTTCAATCAGCCCACTGGGTTGAAAGAGAAAACACTAAAAGTGTGTACCAGGCTTTAATTATAACCAAATGCTTTCAATGGTGTATTTAACAGAAATCATGGGTAACATCTTCAAGAGAACTTGTCTGTCCTCAATGGGCAAAGTGATGTTTGATTTTAAGCAAAGCACTTACCACCATCTGGCTCTGCAGCCACTCCACCAGGGACTCGGCGGTGGAGTCCGGTACCTGACACCTCAGACCGTCCCTCTCATCAGTATCCATCATCTCCAGCATTCCGCGCAGGTCCTCGATAAGATGAAGAACTCGTAAGCTCCCCATGAATGGCGAGGTCGGTGACTGGCAATCGAAAATGCCATTGGAATACTCCAGGGCCTTGGATCCTGCAAAAGACAAAAATATTAGCCAAATGGTCAATGTCATTCCTAAAAACCTGCAGGGTGAAAGGTTGTCTGAACTGTTAGAGAGTGTTGCTCCAAATACCCTGCTAATTGCAAAGCTGCAGTACCAAGCCATTAACCTGAGCAGGCATGCAAATAAAAAAAGGCTGAGTGAAATCAGCATACCAGTTCTGCATGACTTAAAGTGTTACTAAACGCACAACAGTAAAATATCAGTGTGTATATGCAGTAAAGCATGCTTGTTATACTCACTGTGGAACCTAAGGGGTTAATCCTCCACATTTAGTAAAAGGGCTGTTTGATCCTCCGCTTCTTTCACTGTCCCCAATTCATCTCCTTATAGAACAAAAAGCCTTAAGAGGATGCATGTGATCTGCAGAGCCAATCAGCACTGTCCAGACAGACGGTTTAGGGGTCCTGCAGCCTCAAAGGATGGTCAGAGTAGAATGCAAGCTCCTCCCACAAGCTTTAACCAGACACTGATAGAAGTCAGAAGACTGCTATATACTTCTGATGAGTAAAGGTATTTAGCAGTTTATATTTACTAAAATAATTGCATTTCCATATTCTGTGTACTGTGAGAGACCAGATATAGTGAATGCAGAGTCCTGGGTTTAGTAACACTTTAAGCCAGCCATAGACCGTTGGCATTTCGTGCCGATTCAGCAGGGCAGGGTTTCGAACAATGCTCGATCAACTTGGGTACAACCAGCCTGTTGGATTTTACATGCAATTATTGCTAGTGGCCATTATAGTCGCTAGCAGTAATCATGGTGTTCTCCCGGCGGGGACGGCTTCCATCGCCACCCCTCCCCCAACCGCAAGCAAATATTGGCAACATCTTGCTCCATATGTCTCTCTTAGGTCAGATTTCCTCTAAATGCAACACCAGTCCTAAAAAAACAAAAACAAACAGTCGACATAGCCCAAGGATCACACAGTGACCGGTTGCATTGTCATAGAGGACTCCCTGCCATTCTAACTCCCAAAAGCTATAAACTTAATCACATGATCTCTGCTGAAGGAAATGATCAAAAGTCCAGAACGGCTGCATTTTCTCCTTACAAGAAATGTCAGGTCTCCAGTCACCAGGGTAGGCAAAATATAAGCCAATTAAACTTCAGTTTTAACTGTCCTTTCTTCTAATTCTAATCTATGAAAGGTACTTTCATGTAGCGTGTGGAATCAAGGGTCACGACCTACAAGTATAACTCCACCCAAAACTTTAATTTGATTTTGAGTGTGGAAGGCTTAGAACCCGCCTAAGTGCAGTATTGTGATAAATAATTAACAAATGGTTAAAACACGCACAAGTTGCAGGATAAAAAAAAAAAAAAGCCGCTCATTCCTGTTCTCATCCAGAATCTGTAGATGGAAGTAGATGGGGCGTGGACATCCTGTGAACACCAGGAGGTCCTCAACCAGCGTGGAACGCACGGCAGATGTGATGTCACCAGAGGGAGGGGTCGGGAAAACGTCAGGCTACTCGCTCAGAGCTCATTGATCCATCTACAGGCCTTCTTCCTTTTTTTCTCTCTACACACAGAGCTGGCCAACTCCGAGGATGGCTGCCATTGGTGCTCATTAGCTGTTTTGTACTTTTTATGGACATTGTTATTTAGTGTGTATAGGTTATAGTCAGGGCTTTTTTTCACTGGGAACTTGGTGGAACTCAGTTCCACCACCTCTGGCTCAGACTCTTTGGTGCCTGCTCACCACAAGCACTTGTAAAGAAGTCTGGTTTCTTTGTTTACAAGTGACAGCTCTGCACTCTGTATGTAATGCAATCCTGGTATTTAATGCCCCTTTAAGACCCTCCTACTGGTTTCGTGAATTCTGACTGAACATACCCACTATTTGATGCAATTTGAAGGGTGTGTGTGTAGGAAGAGGTGTTTTGTGGGGCCATGGTTAAGTTCCAGCACCTATTGTTTGAGAAAAAAAGCCCTGGTTATAGTAAAGGCTGGGCCACTGACCCTTCTGTGTGCCAGAATCCTTCCACTTGTCAGTAATGAGGGTTAGAACCCGTCAGGTTTTCATTTCTGTCTGTGCCTCCACTGGGGAGATTCACTTGTTTGATTTATCCTGGTAGCCATGGTCAGTGGGACAGTTGCTGAAAATTCTAAAATTATACTGTTGTCACTAGAGGAGAGGTGAATCGTCTAGTTCCAATTATATACAAGCAGGGATTTCCCTCATTCTGGGGAAGATTTCCTCTCACTTCTTGTCTTGTCTCCAGGACAAGAAATCGCTCCATCAGGACACAGACAGCATAAAAAAAAAAATAATAAAAAAAAAAAACCACCAGGATTCTAACAATTCCATACAGTATCTAAAATTAAATAGAAAAAAAAGTTTTTGGCTTTGACCATTTTACTGCCGCTGGTGTAAGGCTTACTTTTGCTACAGCACAGACTTTTACATACGCAGCAGCCGGGATAGTGCTTACATTTGTTAAGCTGACTGTTGGCTTTCTGGTGGATATGATGCGGGGGCTAAAAAGCCACCCGGTTACGTCAACATCCCCCGCCTCCCTATGTGATTATTAAAAAGGTACTTATATAGCGCCATCAATTTACGCAGCGCTTTACATATACATTGTACATTCACATCAGTCCCTACCCTCAAGGAGCTTACAATCTAAGGTCCCCAACTGATTACAGTACAATAAAATTAACAAAAAAAGTTTAAAATACTGTAAATAAAAAAAAAAATATATAAATTGCCCCCCACCTCCATGTACATATGTAGAAAAATGTGTCGGGTGCTGCTACAAATGAAAAGGATAACTGCACTGCATGTTAAATATCGCAGTGCACACTTAATAGAACAAAAATTCTAGGGCTTTATTCTTCACTCACTATTGTGAGTGGTTCTAAAAGCTGAAGGTTTTTTTTTTTTTTTTACCTTCATACATTCTATGCATGAAGGTACAAAACCTGTGTGCTGCTTATCCCACAGCCCCTTCAATACTCAGCTGAGCCCCTTCTCGATCCAGCGATGTGCAAAAGATCCTCGGCTCTCACGGGACTCCCTCTCCAGTAAGCCAATGAGGAGAGAGTGAGGGTGGGGCAGAGCCACAGCTCGATGTGTCTTATGGACACAGAGCAGGGCTTGGGAGCAATGGTCATGGGGAAGGAGCCAAGAGCGCCAGCTGGGAACCCGAGAAGAGGAGGATCAGGGCTGCTTTGTGCACAGCCATTACACAGAGCAGGTAAAATTGTTCTGGCAATGAAGGGTTAAATCACACACCATATAGATATGTAGCACCCTGATGTTTAGGCAGGGTTGCTAGGAAATTTACCTGCCAAGTATAGTTGCCTTGGCCAATTGATAGGAGATCAATTGATTTCACCCCAAATCTGGAATTGCTGCACTTCCTTCTTCTGTCACTAGATGGCCGGGTATCTGGTGGCATTATAGATAAGACAAGGGCATTGCAAGGACAGATTAGGAATAGATGGGGTGTCTCAGCCAATGTGCAGGGATCTTCTTGGGTCCCTTGGCCTGCTGGGAGAGCCTATTTATTTGGGTGGAGTCAGGTGATCAGGGTTTAGTGCCACCTGGACAACTGTCTGGGTGGACGAGTTTTGCATTTCCCCCTGGCTGTTAGGCCAAAGCCTGAGGCCTATCCTGGGCACATCTGGCTGCTAGGCTGTCTGAGGGTCTATCCAGAAGCAAGAGAGCAGCATAGGGTTGGGATTGTGGCTTTCAGTCCAACCCAAGTGACGGTCCTGCTGGCCGGAGAACCTGTCGTGGTCAGAGGTAGATGGGAAGCTGTCACCACTAAGGGACCAACCCCCTTATTACCGGGGACCACTGTGAGTCGCTGAAGCAAGTACCAGAGCAGTATTCTCACCAACCAGGGATGGTGAAGAATTGAGAAACTTCAGCAGGTGTCAAGCCAGGGACCCAGCCTGTGGAGGTGATGCTTACAGAGCAGTCTTTTGTGCCAAGTCAGGGACCAAGCAGGCCAGTGGGGTGATGCTTGAGCAATATCTGAGTGACAAGCTAGGGACCCAGCAGGGATGTGGGGGTGACACTTGAGGAAGATACTGAGTGAGAAGATTGGAAGAACTCAGGCGATCCAGTGGCAGTGGGTCTAGGTGATAGACTGGGAGCTCAGTTGAGTGAAGATCTAAGAAGGAGATTGTGGAGGAAGTGAAAGAGTTCATTAACAACCTTTGTTAGAACAGTTCAAAGATTGTTGCCATAGGAGACAGCGTGCCTACACATGCAGACGTGGTGTCCGGCTGGATGCCTTTCCCTGCATGGCTGTCTACCTGTAGAAGTCTCAGAGTCTGCTAATTAACATTGCAACTACAAAAGGGTGTCCTGGCCCTAAACCCTCTCCCACAGTTCTGTTTAAGACAGTAAAGCTCTTTGCACTCAAGAAGTGTCTGACGCCCATTAATCTACCTTCCATTGCACCCACCATGCCTCGTAACCCCCTCTACACAGAAGGAGGTCAGCTATACCCAACTCTGGAGGTCACCATTAGGCCTAGAGAGGCTCAGGACTTGGTGATAGATGGATGGATAGTGAGATCTTAAGTTTAAAAATCCAGCTTCTTAACTGGGTGTAAACTCTGCACAGTGCAGTATGCCAGTATGAAGCGCGATAATATCTTTTCCCAGCAGTGAAGGAATTGATAGCAGCTGCTCTCACACAAGTTCTGTGGCGGACAGCCATGTGTTTACAAATGGAAATGTTGAGAATTTTATGAGTCACCTGCTCAGATTTGAATTTTAAAGCCCATTATACATTTTCTTTCATTGGTACAGCCCTCAAATCATCTACATGCTTGTGAATTTTTTTTTTTCAATAAAAAAACCTGTTTTTCATTAGTACTGGATTATAGATCCAGTGACATCATCACTGGGTCTCTGTGCTTTTCTATGAAACATAGAGAAATAGTGGCTGGTGGGAGGGGCTGGAAGGGTACTGTACATAGCGTCCTGAAAAAAAAAAATCACATCCCCCTGCCTCAGTACTCATCTAAAGAGACCTCAGCCCTGATACAAGCAGTGCACTGGCTCTCGGGAGGAATTATGCAAACATAAAAATACAGTGATGGGTAATGTCAGTCTGGAGTAGTGGATATTCCTGCGCAGACTCCATCCGCATGCATACATCCCTAGGTAATGCCTACATAGGATGGAAAGAAACGAAATACAATGAATGACAGGCACAGTTCAGCTGGGGAGGAGAAGGCTAGATGATGCCGAACACCCTCCAACCAGGAAATGAAGTGGGCTTCACCCAGGGCTCAAGTCCTGCGGGAACGCATGGGAACGGAGTTCCTGTACTTTTTCCACAACAGGAACTCAGTTCCCATTAGCAGCTGTGTCCTGCAACACTTTGAAGTATGCGATCTGTGTGGCAGGTGCTACACCAGCAGCTGCCGACACAGCTTGCAATACTAAGTGCCGCACACCTGACCAATCAGGCATTGCCAGTAGGGGGCCCCATGACAGCTTCCGCTTCGATCTGTCAATCACAGCTAGCTGACAGGTAGATCAGGTCCCTGCTGCCAAGAGATTGTGTTTAGTCAGACCTCTCGTGATGCGCTCCTCCCTGCCGGCCCTCCTGGTTTTCTGTCTTCTCATCCTCCCCCCCCCCCCCCCAGTCTCCTGCATACTTGCTCTGTGTGTCCCGCTGAATCCCCCCCCTCCTCTATCTTCAGTGCCATATGATGATGAGAGAACCCAGAGGAGGAGCACAGCTATTCTGCTCACAGGACATGCAGGGAGAGAGGTGAGCTGAGGGAGGAACATCAGTTTGGGGTGGTAAGCTGAGCACAATACCTGACAAAGTTTAATGCCAGGAGGGAAGTTTATGTGGAAATATGTGAAGGGTTGGAATAGCAGCGAGTGTGTGTGTTGGAGCCCTGCAGAGTTTGCAGCCCCCCAAGCTAACATACATCTCCTAAGCAGGAACACATCACTATCTCCCCAAGCATTCTGTCCAGATAATGTGCAGTTCATTTATGACCTTTCCGTTTAACCCTGTGTTATCCAAACTCTGTTCAATGAAAAGTATAAACTCACCACATAAACACTCTATATACAAAATAACATTCCCCAATAAATATCAGAACATGATGTTCACATTTGCATGGAAGCACAATTGAATGAATGCTGATTATCAGAGAATTACCGTATTTATGTTTATTGAGGATTGTTTTTTTTTTTTTTTTTTTTCAACAGTTAAGCTTCATACACACAATACGAAAATTGGATGAAAAATACCACTTTTGAAGCGTTCGTGCATATGAGCGTATCTTTTTTTAGGTGGGGGAGTGGATCTTGGGTGGGAGTTTCCACACTTTTTTTCCCAGGACTTGACCCCTGGCTTCACCCGATTTGTTGCAGCTTCTAATGCACATTGTGAAAAACTCACAGTGTGCAATAAAATCACAGTAAGCAAATTCAGTACAGGAGCTGTGTACAACTGTGCAAGGTTGAAGGGAAAGTAACTGCCAATCTCCCTCGGTCTGGGGCTCCATGCAAGATCTCACCTTGTGGAGTTTTAATGATCATGAGAACGATGAGGAATCGGCCCAGAACTACACCGGAGAATCTGGTCAATGATCTCAGCTGGGACCAAAGTCACCAAGAAAACAATTGGTAACACACTACGCCGCGAAGGACTGAAATCGTGCAGCGCCTGCAAGGTCCCCCTGGTCAAGAAAGCACATGTACAGGCCCATCTGAAGCTTGCAAATGAACATCTGAATGATTCAGAGGAGAACTGAGTGAAAGTGTTGTGGTCAGATGAGACCAAATTCAAGCTCTTTGGCATCAACTCAACTCGCTGTGTTTGGAGGAGGAAGAATGCTGCCTATAACCATGACCCCAAGAACACCATCCCCACTGTCAAACATGGAGGTGAAAATATTATGCTTTGGGAGCGTTTTTTCTGCTAAAGGGGACAGGACAACTTCACTGCATCAAAGGGACGATGGACGGGGCCATTTACTGTCAAATATTGGGTGAGAACCTCCTTCCCTTAAACGGGGCATTGAAAATGGGTCGTGGACAGGTATTCCAGCATGACAATGACCCAAAACATACAGACAAGGCAACAAAGGAGTGGCTCAAAAAGAAGCACATTAAGGTCCTGGAGTTGCCTAGCCAGTCTCCAGACCTTAATCCCATTGAAAATATGTGGAAAATATGTGGAGGGAGCTGAAGGTTCGAGTTACCAGACATCAGCTTCGAAACCTTCATGACTTGGAGAGGATCTGCAAAGACAAGTGGGAAACAATTCCTCATGAGATGTGTGCAAACCTGGTGGCCAACTACAAGAAATGTCTGACCTCTGATTGCCAACAAGAGTTTTGCCACCAAGTACTAAGTCATGTTTTGAGAAGGGGCCAAATACTTATTTCACTCATTAAAATACAAATCAATTTATGACTTTTTTGAAAAGTATTTTTTCTGGATTTTTTTTTTTTTTATTCTGTCTCTCACTATTAAAATAAAACCGACCATTAAAATTATAGACTGATAATTTCTTTGTTAGTGGGCAAACGTCCAAAAACAGCGGGAGATCAAATACTTTCCCTCACTTTATTCTGCCCAGTAACCAACCAGAGAAATCTTTACACTGCCATTATTATTGTCACCCTGCTCTCCCCATCTACCCTCTTAAACCCTGTGCTGACAGTAAGGGTGCTTTCACACCGAGGCGTCGAGGGTAAAGCGCTGCTATTTTTAGTGTCGTTTTAGCGGTGCTATTCTGCCGCTAGCGGCTGAAAAAGGATTAAAACTGCCATCAAAGCCCTGCACGCTGCCCCATTCATTTCAATGGGCAGGGGCGCTTACAGGACTTTTTTTACCATCCTGCAAGCGCACCACTTCAGTGTGAAAGTACTCAGGCTTTCACACTGGAGAGACAGGTGAGGCTCTTTACAGGCGCTATTTTTAGCGTCTGTAAAGCGACTCAGTGTGAAAGCATTTTAATAGGTAGGGCTGTTCAGATATAGAATGGTCGCAGAGCTCTGCATTTCTATCGCAAACTCATTATCCACTTCACAGCCCCCACAATTTCAGGTTGAGCGTTACAGTGTGTTATGAAGGCAGCCGATTCCTCACTGTGCGTTTCAGACTGCTTTCCCTGGCTCCTGGCAGCTCTCTGCTAGGTTTACCTCCCGGCCTATTCCTCACTGCCTTGATCCCTGCCAGCCCCATCATTACCTTTCTCCTGTACACACTGCTTCCTTACTTACAACCTTCTTTGCCAGAACCAACTGTGGAACCCCTGGGGACATTTTGAGAAACCCTAGGGTTCCATGAATGCCAGCTGAGAAGCCCAGGTCTAGGTAGATCCTCATATTACATACGTTCACCATACATGTTCACTTTACAATCGGACTGTACAATCTCCTTCTTTGGATTTACCAAAACGACCTAAAAAGACCTACCGTATATACTCGAGTATAGGCCGTCCCGAGTATAAGCCGAGGCCCCTAAATCACCACAAAAAAAAAAATGGGGAAACTTATTGACCCGTGTATAAGCCGAGGGGCAAAAATGCAGCAGCTACTGTAAGTGGAAAAAGGGTCAGCAATGCCCATCTGCATGTCCCCTGTACAGACCCCCGTGTCCCCATTGCAGCCTACCTGTGCCGATCCGCCGATCTGTGGGTCTGTGGGTCTGTGGGTCCTGTGTCCGGGGTCCGTGCAGCCGATGAGGTCCCGCTCTGTCCCCCCCACAGCGTGTACGGCGTACGGCGCCATTACAAATTTAAAATCCTTTAAAATCCGCGCCGCCTCCTCCTCCTCCTCCTCCTCCTCCGTGATAGGAGGAACACTTTTTTCCCCAGCAGTCAGTGTGCAGTGTTCCGCCTATCACGGACATTCTCTCATCCTCATCCATGAGATGAGAATGACAGGCCATCCGTGATAGGCGGAACACTGTACTGCTGGGAAAATTAGTGTCCGCCTATCACGGACGGGCGGGAGGAGGCGGCGCGGCTTTTGAACACTGCCGTCTGTCTGCATGACAAGCTGTTCATGTAGGCAGATGGCGGTGACTCGAATATAAGCCGAGGGGTGGACTTTCAGACCTAAAAAAGGGTCTGAAAAACTCGGCTTATATTCGAGTATATACGGTACCTAAAACTATCCAATCAATCTGTATCCAATCAGGAAGGTCCTTGCACTGCATATTTGTTGATAGGGGGGCAGCACAGTGGTGTAGTGGTTAGCACTTTCACCTAGCAGCAATAGGGTCGCTGGTTCAAATCCCAACCATGACACCTTCTGCCTGGAGTTTGCATGTTCTCCCTGTGCCTGCGTGGGTTTCCTCCGGGTACTCCGGTTTCCTCCCACACTCCAAAGACATGCTGGTAGGTTAATTAGATCCTGTCGATTAAAATTGGCCAAATATGTTTATGTGTTTGTAAGCGTGTCAGGACCCCACAGGGCAAGGACCGCACTATACCACAGACCCTGTGTCTATTCAGTTCGCATAGGTAGCGCTATAGAAGTCATTCATTCATTCAGGAGACGGTACAACCAGACTAACGCGTGTGGTGAGCAATATCTTTGTTAAATGTGAAGCAGATTGAATAGTCAGATTGTAACATGTATGGTGAGCTTTAGATTGAACTATGTGAAAATTAGTGTTTACCCTCTTGGATATAAAGCAGAATGAGATTAGGGTAGACCCTCACACATAGCCATCAGAGAACGTGTTGGAGATTGTATAGAGCAGGGATCCTCAAACTACGGCCCTCCAGCTGTTGCAGAACTACACATCCCATGAGGCATTGTGAAACTCTGACCTTCACAGACATGACTAGGCATGATGGGAATTGTAGTTCCTGAACAACTGGAGGGCCGTAGTTTGAAGACCCCTGGTATAGAGTGTTTGCAAAACATCAAATAGCATTAACACACAGAAGGGTGATAATATACCCTCATAGGCAGATGTCTCATGTCACATTTGAAGCTCATTACAGGACTCACCAGCTATAATCCCATCCATCTGCTCCAAAGCTGCGGCCAACATCTCACTTGCGTCGTTCATCATTCTTTAACGTCCCGTGCCCGGGCCCTAAAATCCAAAATAAAAAAAATCAGCAATGATTAATTGTTCTTTAGACCAGACTGAAGGTGAAACACTAAAATGAACACAATAAAATTTATCACAAAAAAGAGGACCTTCATTATGAGTGGTAACTAGGTAATATTTGTACTCATCGGGATCGGTTTGTGTTACTTTGAGTTTTCTGCAGCCATGGGTTGATATGGCACGGGTGATATGAGTGCTGGAGACAAACCGCCAATTTCAGGATCACCAAGAAGCTGCCTGCCTCTACAGAATAGCTTTTATTAGCGGATGTCGCTCCCACTGCTAGAAAATAGAGATTTGCAGCATGGGCAAAGGAGTCGCATTAGAGAGGCAAATGGAATGTATTCTGCTGCTGGCAATTTGTCACTAGTGGCAGTCACCTGTGTACCATCAGTCTTTGAGGCTCAACCACACAAACTCACAGTAAAATACTGAGCGCATAGTATAGTATTCCCCTTCACTTCATCCCCAACAGCTACACTAAAAAGGTTATGGAGGGTGGTGATCCCCCAGTAGTTGGTATTGCCCTTCACTTCATCCCTGGCAGCTACACAAAAGAGACCCTCTCAGAAGAGGAGAGGGCTTTGACATGCAAGGAGGGAGCAATGCCAAGGAAGGGACTCCCCCTGCAGTAATCAAATTTTCTAGGAATATCAAATATAACATTTTTTTTTCTAGAATATCAAATATAAAAATATTTTTTTCTAGAATTGGACAGGGTTTTTGATAATTGCACGCCAATTTCTAGTATGGGTGTAACAGATACAGGAAGTGAGTAAATATACATATACCACACACATATAAAAAAACGCATTTAAAAAAAAAAAAAAAAAAAAAAGTTATAAGTATTTGACCCCTTCGCAAAACATCACTTAGTAATTGGTTGTAAAACTCTTGTTGTCAATCACAAAGGTCAGACGTTTCTTGTAGTTGGCCACCAGGTTTGCACGCATCTCAGGAGGGAATTTGTCCCACTCCTCTTTGCAGATCCTCTCCAAGTCAGCTGACGTTTGGTAACTCAAACCTTTAGCTCCCTTCACATATTTTCAATGGGATTAAGGTCTGGAGACTGGCTAGGCAACTCTAGGACCTTAACGTGCTTCTTCTTGAGCCACTTCTTTGTTGCCTTGACCGTGTGTTTTGGGTCATTGTCATGCTGGAATACCCATCCACGACCCATTTTCAATGCCCTGGCTGAAGGAAGGAGGTTCCCACTCAATATTTGCCGGTACATCGTCTGATGTAGTGAAGTTGTCCTGTCCCCTTAGGCAAAAAAAACACCAAATCATAATGTTTCCACCTCCATGTTTGATGGTGGGAATGGTGTTCTTGAGGTCATAGGCAGCATTCCTCCTCCTCCAAACATGGCAAGTTGAGTTGATGCCAAAGAGCTAGATTTTGATCTCATCTGATCACAACACTTTCACCAAGTTCTTCTCTGAATCATTCAGATGTTCATTAGCAAACTTCAGATGGGCGGGTACATGTGCTTTCTTGAGCAGGAGGACCTTGCAGGTGCTGCAGGATTTCGGTCTGTCATGGTGTAGCGCATTACCAGTTGTTTTCTTGGCGACTATGGTCCCAGCTGCCTTGAGATCATTGACAAGATTCTCCTGTGTAGTTCTGGGCTGCTTTCTCACCGTTCTCATGATCACTGAAACGCCACGAGGTGAGATCTGGCATGGAGCCCCAGACCGAAAGAGATTGACAGTTATTTTGTGTTTCTTCCATTTGCGAATAATCACATCAACTGATGTCACCCTCTCACCAAGCTGCTTGGTGATGGTCTTGTAGCCCATTCAAGCCTTGTGTAGGTTACAATCTTGTCCCTGAAATCCTTGGACAGCTCTTTGGTCTTGGCCATGGTGGACAGATTGGAATCTGATTGCTTCTGTGGACAGGTGTCTTTTTTACAGGCATCAAGCTGAGATTAGGAGCACTCCTTTAAGAGAGTGCTCCTAATCTCAGCTCATTACCTGTATAGAAGACACATGGGAGCCAGAAATCTTGCTGATTGATAGGGGATCAAATACCTATTTCACTCATTAAAATGCAAATCAATTTATAATTTTTTTGAAATGCGTTTTTCTGGATCTTTTTGTTGTTAGTCTGCCTCTCACTGTTAAAATAAATCCACCATTAAAATTGTATACTGATCAGAGGCAAACGTACAAATCAGCAGGGGGATTAAATACTTTTTTCCGTGTGCGTTATTTTTAATTTTTTTTGTTATTTTTATTTGGTGTGCGATATGTACAGTATATTTATTTTTCTGTACCACCGTACAAGAAATTAGCATGCAATTTTCAACACTCTCAGTCTAACCGTCCACCGCTCTGCTAAAAATGACCGGTAACCCCAGACAGCAGTGAAAACCTGGAAGAGATTCATCCCTTCCTCCACTTACAAATTTACAACATTTTGGCTGGTGTTGAGCTGTTATTCTAAAGGTTCGTTTTTTTACTTTAAAATAATAAACACATCATACTTACCTGCTCTGTGTAGTGGTTTTGCACAGAGTAGCTCCGATCCGCCTCTTCTTGGGTCTCCCACCAGTGCTTCTGGCCCCTCCCCTTTGCTGAGTGCCCCCATAGCAAGCTGCTTGTCTATGGGACACACAGTGCCTGGCTCAGTCCCCGCCTCCTCACTGGCTGTGATTGACAGCCAATGGCCCCTGCTGCTGTGTCTCAGCCGATGAGGAGAGAGAGAGCCGGGAGAACTGCTGCTCTTGTGCACATTGCTGGATTGGGATCCGGCAACTGTTAGGTGGGGCTGCGGGTGGGGGGGGGGGGGTGTACACTGAAGGTTTTTACCTTCATACACAGAATGCATGAAGGTAAAAAAAAAAAAAAAAACCTTCACCCTTTAGAAGCACTTTAATGCTTTCTGTGACCCCCAATAAAAAGGAGATTACATAAAAGGCGGAATCCAGAAAGAGAACCTAGGACATTGTGATAAAAGTGGAGTCATATAAAAGCCAGAGCCTACAACATATAGGTATGCATGACTGATATCTGTGGGTGGAGTGGCCCTTTAGATAATAAAGATGGTGCCCTGATCCAAGAAAATTCATTTTTACTACAGAGTGGTTATGCTGAACAGGATGGCCCCAAAGACACGAGCTGTGAATAGGACGAGGTTTATAATACACTCTTGTAAACCTGAGTCTAGATTGTGTTCCACAGGATAAATAGAGCCATATATGGAGCAACAAGACCGATTGAGGGCGGAGGAGACGGGAAGACGGATCTGCTGCTGGAAGGAAATATCACACTGTGCACAGAGGGGAAGGGGCCCAGGCTACAGGACATTAACAGGTACAGGAAGGGAAGTTGTGTACAGTCCATCCATACAAAAAAAGAATAAAAAGAGCATTACACACAGCATACAGGACGACACATATCAGGTACAGGAAGTGGTACTGTGCACAGTCCATACATATACAATAAGAACAGATAATGAGAATTGCACCCAGCATACAGGACAAGAGAAGTGGTACTGTACTGAGCCTATACATAGAGAATAAGAGATACTGAGAATCCCACCCAGCACAAGAGAAGTGGTACTGTCCTGCACCCATACAAAAGGAGAAGAAGATATACTGAGAATCCCACCCAGCACACAGGACAAGGAGGTACTGTGCCGAATCCATACATAGAGAATAAGAAGAGATACTGAAAATGACGCCCAGTATACAGGACTAAGGATGAGCTCAGGCGTGTTCGCATGGTCCACGTGCAGAGCCCGCCAGGAAGTCGGCGCAGCGCTGCACTAATCACAGGCAGTGAGACATTGCCCGATCTCTGCAGCCGCGCATCGGGGCAATGTCTCACTGCCTGTGATTAGCGCAGCTCTGCGCCGACTTCCTGGCGGGCTCTGCACCTGGACCATGCGAACACGCCTGAGCTCATCCTTATACAGGACAAGAGAAGCGGTACTGTGCCGAGTCCATACATAGAGAATAAGAAGAGATACTGAGAATTACGCCCAGTATAAAGGACAAGAGAAGCGGTACTGCGATGCTGAGAATTTGTAGCACTGTGAACTGGGCTTACATCTTAATGCTAGGAAAGTATTCTATAATCTTGTTAAAGAAAGTCACACACAGAGTTGGAACAGAACATTTATCTTCCAGCGACATTTACGGTGGAGTAGCAATTCTCACTAATCATTCATGGCAGGTTAATTCCACTCTCATTTTGCCTGGTTAGGGTTGTCATAACAGTTTGGGATAAATCTTGTCACAATGAAAGGCGTCCCTCTTGTAGAATCCTCCCAGGATACATGGTTTCCATTACATGGGAGCATTAAACAGATTTAAAATTCCGGGGTCAACCTGATGAAGGTTCAAAATTCCAGGTTTGGTCTAGTGGGTCAACACACGCACATATTTGTAAATGCTCTGGTCTGGAGGACTCCAACAGTGCAATTCCGTAGCTCTGCTGTAGCTTTTTTAGTTGTTCCCAATCAACTGGTCATATACTCTATAATATAGCATAAAAAGATCCAGTAGGTAACCACTTTGGGGTTTGGGACAGCAGGCGTGTAGACCCGTGGACTCATAATGAACAGAGGTGTTCATACTTGGGACCTCAGACCTCAACACTGGGATGGAGGGAGCCCCTCATAATCGGCATAGCAGGTATAAAGATCCAGGTACAGACCCAGGAATTATGCACAGGGATTTGGGAACACCTCGTATTGGACACAGCAGATATGCAGACCTTGAGCACAGGAATGGTAGGAAACACTCATAGTGGACACAGCAGGTCTGCAGACCCTTGCACTCACCTATATAGAGCCAACCAGAAATGTGTAGACAATATAAAGCAGAACTACACGGTGCCTGAGTACTATTTAAGGCATGCTTTTAATATTCAAAGCAAACTCCCCCCCATCGATCCATGTCTCCATGCTTTATTTTACAGAGAAATAATATTTTTTTACAAACACCGTCTAATGCCGCGTACACACGGTCGGAATTCTCGATGGAAAAAGCTCTGATGGTTTTCCCGTCGGAATTCCGACGGAATTTCGCTCAAACTGTCTTGCCTACACACGGTCACACCAAATTCCGACGGTCAGTAACACAGCGGCATAAAACACATTTGACAGCACTATAAAAAGGGAAGTTTAATGCTTCCGAGCATGCGTCGAATTGTATCCGAGCATGCATCGGAATTTTGCGTGTCGGAATTGCATACACACGATCGGAAAATCCGATAGAAAGGTTTTCCGTCGGAAAAATTAAGAACAGGTTCTCAATTCAAAGTCCGTCGGAAATTCCGACAGAAAAAGACCGCTGGGCATACACCCGGTCGGAAAATCCGATGAAAAGCTCCCATCGGACTGTTTCCATCGGAAATTCCGATGAAAAGCTCCCATCGGACTGTTTCCATCGGAAATTCCGACCGTGTGTATGCCGCATTAGCATTTCTAGCTGTGGCCATCTTGAGTAATGGCAGATAAGTCATGTAGCATTTAGACCCCCTTTTCAGGCATTTTAGCCTGCAAATCGCTTCGGCAGCGCCGCAACACAGGCGCTTTTGACCCTTTCTTTGACTGCTAGCGGGGGTTAAAAGCAACTCGCTAGCTGGCGAAAAGTGCCACTAAAATGACGGTAAAGCGCCGATAAAACTAGCGGCGCTTTACCGCTAACGTCGGGGGCTTTCGGTGTGAAAGTAGCCAAATTTCCTGGAATTCCTCTGACCATAGCTCAGGCATGCAGACAGGAGGTTGTGCTTAGCTGAGAAAACCCCTTTAACAAGTAAAATATAATATACTTTCCAACCTATTTAAGAATGCTAGAAGTATAAGGATTAAAAATAGTCAACGTTCATTGAAGTTCCACTTTATGTCCCCGCATTTACCAAAAACAATATTTTGGGTAGAGAGGTCCATTCAAAGAGCCAGTCAAGGCAAATCGTAGTTCTGTTTTGAGGCCGATAAGTCAAACCAACCATCAGATTCTTATACATTTCAGAGATTATAGTGGTGACCTCTGTATGCCAGGGTTCCCAACTCCACCCATTCTAAGGAGCCATCATAAATGGGTTGCAAAATATTTAAGACTGTGCCGAGCTTGGTTGGTCATCCCTAATGAGCAAAATCGGGGAAAGCCAGAGAGCAGGTTTTGCGGCCTCATTCGGGGGAAAATATATTGAACATTAGACATGTTCCCGGAATCCTCTCATAACTGAATTGATAAGAACTACTGATGTATCCAAGGCAAAAATAAGCTCATGCCTTAGCCATTACTGGCCTGCACTGAACCAATAGGGTGCATTCTCCATCAAACTGAGAAAGCAACTCAGATCGAATTTATAAAAGCAGCTTGTGCCTCACCCAGAGGCTGATGAACGGGCGTGACACACTTACTCCATATAAAAGACGGTGAGTAGGGGGAATGTTTATTACAATATTTAGGGCATCAAACAAAATTCTGAGTCAGGAAGCTTCTGAACAGCCTTTAATTAGCTGGAAGACACATGTTAGGTAGAATATACTTTAAAGTAAACCGGTCAGGAAATATATAAGCCAGAGTGAATATATTCCGGACATGTCCTCACATACAGCATTAGCATCACTTTTCAGAAAAAAACTCCCACCTTGTATTGATTAAAACTGTCCTTCAGCTCCAGTCCAGTACCTTTGCCTAGGCTGAGATGATGCCATCAGTCTGCTGCAGGCAGGAGGAAGCATTTCCTCAGTCTCCTCTCCCCCAGTGATCAGACTGTACATCGTAACTTTGTAGCAAGTAACATGGCAAGAGACTGCAGCAGGAGCTGACCTGTGTCGGAAAATTTGGAACGATATAGGCACCAGGATTTACAGGATTCTGTGATCTCTGAGGTATGACATGTCTGGTTACAGTATCTCTGCCAATCCTGAAAAGATTCACACAGAAAAAGAAACTCTTCCTAGTGTCTCAGTCTTAATTTGTAATTTTGGCAACCAGCCCAATTTTATTCCTCACCCCGGAGGATTACATCGCTGAGGTTCGCAAACCAGCAGACATCACGTTAACGCTCAATGCTTCATTAGACATATTGGACAATCCTCAGCCAAAGTTCATCCAAACATTCCGTGCTCACTGCACCGGTGATTCGATTACCCGTCAGCGCTGCGGGACAAACTTTACATTAAAAAGGATGACACTATGCAGGGACCAGCCAAACCGGTCAGACGAGTGAGATAATGCAATAAAAAGCACGGGGAGAGGCGGCATCTGCTCAAGAGGAGTGCGCAGCGCCGGAGGGCAACCAGCGGTTTAGGGCGGCTGAAAAGGCATCTGAGCCGAGAGGTTTAAAAAACAGGCGACTTAATGAGGGCTACTGCCTGTGTATTTGTACGCTGGATCAACTTTAAAGGTCTTTAAATAACAGTGATGTCATCCGCAACATGACAGAGCATGGTGGCACACTGCTAAAAGCCCCAAAAAATATGCAAGATAGGTTTCTTAACCACTTCAGCTCTCGTAGCTTTATACCCCATAGAGACCACAGAAATTTTTTGATTTCCAGTATGGGCCTTATGATAAAGTAATACATACATACATTTATTTTTTGAAAAAATGCTATATATGCGCCATTATATGTTAATGGCACCCCAATCGCAGCGCGTTTGGGACCACCAAACCGCATGGTATTGCAATAACATGAAGTTTGGTGCGGTACAATTTGAAAAATTAGCGCTTGCACTACTTTTTGCATGTTCCCTTGCGTAAGAGCAGCCCAATAAATGAATGGAGGTCAAACTGGAATGCACAGGAAGGCGCAAAAATGCATGTACGCCTGTGCAAGAGCTGTGTTTACCCGCAAGGGGATGCACAGGTGTTCTATGCATCCCTGTACAGTCAGTCCCATTCATCACAATTGTGACGCAGCGACTGCATGGATACGGCTGCTGCTCCAAATTTGACATCCATTCGGGGTGCACGGCCCCGTATGCACACTGTCTGTATTCGGGGCTGCGCACCCGCTGCAATGTCAAGTTGGGAGCAGCGGCCGTGTCAGTGCAGCTGCCGAGTCCCAATGGACATGAATGGGACTGACTGTACAGTACGGGGATGCATGGAACACCTATGCCGGTAAACATGACCCTCGCACGGGTGTATGCTGTACACCCAGGTGAACGAGGCCATAATGCTAAGAAGCAAGCAAAAAAATAAAAAAACACCACACACCACAAAGAAAAAAAGGGATTTCTTTTAAAAGCAGCAAAAAAAATAAATAAAATATAATATTATTATAATTTTTATTAAGATAGATCGATCTGTAGAGGGGGGATTAGTTAATTAGGGCTGATTGGAGTTAACTAAAAGTATAGCACATCATTAAAATGGTAAGAATGAGGTTGGTTTGGTCCTAACTTGGGTTCTGACTAAATCCATAAAGAAAGCGGTTACTACCGCCCAATTAATTGTGACCAGGTTATTCCTTGCCTCAAAGCAATGGGGTGAGGGTGCTTGTGACATCATTGGCCTAACATGGCCAGCTGTGACCAGAGGAATGCCCTGGCTGTAGTTGACTGGTCAGGAATGGCAGCCAAAGTTCAGACCAAACCCGAGTTCATCATTATTAGATAAAAAATACATTTATACATGCATTTCTTTTACTTGTGGGTTTCTTTAAGGTCTTCTGAAGATTAAAAGGTCACACCCTTGAGTTATGCATACATACATTTAACAGTAATTACAATGTAACAATTTAGTGTTATGTTGTATTACTCAATGACAGTTGCAGATAATATGAAAGTGTCATTTTATACAGGAGTGGTTGCATTATGATAGCTGTTCCACAATGTACTTTTTGACAGTGGCAAGGGAAGAGAAAGACGCAAGACAGGGGTAGGCAACCTTTTGAGCACAGTGTGCCGAAAAATGTTTTCAAGGGAATTGAGCGTGCCAGTTTTATAACAAAAAAATGTCAACTTCACACTCAATTACGTAAAGGATTTTTAATAAAGTAAATGCTGTAAACTACTTGAGTAATAGGGATACATTTACATCCTGCACTCTCACGCCTCAGATCAGCCCCAATTCCTGCAACATCACACAGATCATTACAACCCTTGCAAATCTGCCCGACCACTGTAACCCCCTGTTCATGTGTTCCACCAATGCACCTCCTTTCACATCTGCCCCACCACTGTACCCCCCTGCTCTTCTGTCCCACTGCTGAACCCCTTTCTCATCTGCCCCAACACTGATCCCCACCCCCGCTCATCTTTTCAACCACTGTAACCCCCTCTAATCTGGCTAAAACACTGAATTCCCCCCCGCTCATCTGCCCCACCTCTGTACCCCCCCTGCTCTTCTGCCCCACCACTGTAACCCCCTGATCATTTGTCCCACTAATGCACCTTCTTTCATATCTGCCCCACTGCCGTACCCCCCTGCTCTTCTGTTCCACTGCTGAACCCCCTTCTCATCTGTCCCAACACTGAACCCCCCACCACTCATCTTTACCACCACTGTAACCCCCTTCTTATTTGGCCCAACACTGAACCAGCCTGCTCATCTGTCCTACCACTAACTCCCTGCTCATCTGCCCCATCACTGTACCCCTCCTACACTCCTGCCCCCGAAGAAGAACTTCCTTCTCATCTCTTTCACCACTGTAGCCCCCTGCACATCTACCCCACCACTGTACCCTCCCGCTCATCTGCTCCATCACTGTACCCCCAGCTCATCTGCTCCATCACTGTACCCTCTTCTCATCTATGGATATATACGATATGCAAAGTGGTGAAAGGAAGCAGAGATGGGATACATCTACCCGTCTTGGCACACTCATCCTGCTGATCCTCCTCTCGCATCCAGACCACGTGCTTGTAAGTGATGTCACATATCAGCATCTGAGCAATGATGAGCTCATATCAGGGGCATTTTCTGAAAGCAGTGGGCCTGTGTGCAAGATCTGAGGAAAAGTGTGGCGCGAAACGCTGCAGCAAAAGTTGGCTGTGATTTTCATTGCGCTGAATACTGGCTGAGGCTTGCAGGGGTTCAGTAGTGACGCAAAATTCAGGGGTTGGGAGTAGGTGATGCAGAGGTTGGTAGTAGTAGTAGTAGTAGATGAAAAGCTGAAGGGTCAGTAGTAAGTGACACACACACACAAATATATAATTTTAACAAAATTCCCAGAAGCTCAACAGTAATTCCCCAAACTGTCACCTGATTGTGGTTTTCTCAATCAGTGAAATCCCTTCTTTCTGGGATTGGTAATGGCAACCAAGCGAGTCATCTTCCTCCAGATGGCAGGCGGAGTTAGCAGGACTAATTGGCTTTAGCAGTGGCCAATCACAAAACGCCTCCTCCTGGAATCAGGGACCACCCTCCTAGCAGAACTGCACCCAACCTTTTCCCCATCACAAGAGCTGATGATGGCAACTACAGCAAAGTTATCGAACCAATCATTTTTTCCCCATCTTTTACAATGTGTGGGGGCACAGTGCCTCCCCCTCAGTGCAAGTGTGACACAGGGAATTCTGAGAATGCATTAGTGCGGCAGAATCTGTGTCTCTGACACTTCCCTGCGCTGCTCTGCTGATGGGGAGGGAGTCGAGTGCCAGCAAAAGAGGCTTTGTGTGCCGCTTGTGGCACCCGTCCCGGGGGTTGCCTACCCCTGACGTATGAGAAACCTCCTTAAAACATAAAATTTAAATAAAAAATAAAATAAAAAATCATCATCTAGATTTAAGAACCTGAAGTGGTTACGAGGTTTATAAAATTAATAAAATGAACCTGGACAAAGCAATAGGTTAATTATAATGGTGTGTCTACCAGCTGCACAAACTGCCCTAGCCTTCATTCCTCCTCCAGAGGAGAAATTCCCAGTACTTCCACATATCGTGGAGCAAGTGACTCACATTTGAAGCAATGGCCGCTTCTAAAAACACCAACATTTCCATTTTCAAAGGAAATCAGAGGCAGATATAAAATCCTTACAGAGCGTTGAGCCACTCCAAATCTAAATCATTTAGACTGGAATTACTCCCTTTCACCTTAAAGTGATTATAAAGTCTCGTTTTTTTTTTCCCTAAAAATAACAAAACATGTTATACTTGCCTCCTTTGTGGCTGTGGATTTGCACAGAGCAGCCCGGATCCTCTTCTCAGGTCCCTCTTCAGTGATCCTGGCCCCTCCGTCCTGTTCAGTACCCCCACAGCAAGCAGCTTGCTATAGGGGCACCCAAGCCGAGTCACAGCTCTCTGTATCCATTCAGACACGGAGCCCCGACTCGGCCCTGTCCCCTCTCCCCCCTGATTGGCTAACTAACTTCGATTGACAGCATCGGGGGTCAATGGCGCCACTGCTGTGTCTCAGCCAATCAGGAGGGAGAATCTCGGACAGCTGAGACACTCGTAGACATTGCTAGACAGAGAGGGACCTCAGGTAAGTATTAGGGGGGCTGCTGCACACAGAAGGCAATTTTATCTTAATGCATCCAATGATATAAAAAAAAAAAAAAAAAAAAAAAAAAAAAACCTTCTGCCTTTACAACCCCTTTAAAGGCCTCATGCACATACAGCATTTGAATGCTAGAAAACATGGCAGGAGAAAAGCTCCTTAAAAAAAAAAAAAAAAAAAAAAGTGCCTAAAGCTGCATATTGCACGTGTTTAGGCGTGTGTGCAATATGGGGGTCTTATTATGCCCCTTGGAATGCATTAACGTTCAAAATGTGCCTAGTGTTTAGACGCATCAAACGTTTTTTTCTGCTCAAAAGCTTCTCTCCTGAACGCATAGGTGATGTGTTTTTTTTCAGTGTATGAAACGCTCTTCTTCGAATACGCCTTAAAGGCCTATGTGTGCATGCGAACAGAGTTGATTTACACTTTTACAGGCAAAATAAATAAATACACGTATTTAGAATACACACTGATTTTGGGTACTGAACTCCATCACAGTCCCTGGATGTCAAAGAAACACATACCAGCTAGGGTATATTCTCACCCTCTTGTCGGAGCAACCCTGCAGGCCTTTGATAGGGTGTGTAAAGTACACTCGCTTTCAGCCACATATTGTGCAATCACCCCTGTCAAAGGTAATCCAGACTTCCCTCCTGGCACGGAAGGGGCTTTTCTAGCAGCGGAATGGCCGTATGCAGAAATACAGGCCAAGCACTTCTTCTCCAGAGGAAGGTTGCTCCGACAAGGTGAACTGGCATCAATATCCAACACAAGTCTTTCCCCTTCTGGGCATATATCCAATTGAAACACTTCTTGGACAACCCTACGAATAGCGAAAACTCCTACTATTCTGGAATCACTATGTTCACGCTCCCCTCCCCAGAGTCATTTAATCTCAGGGCTCTATGCCACAATGTTTGGGGAGCCTTACATCTTTCGGAGATCAGAAAACACACTTACTGGGAAGCTGAGCTGGACATGGTGATTGATGAAACCTCTTGGGACCGAGTGCATCTATATATCCATAAGGGCTCTTTGAATGTTCATACTCAGGAAAACAGCTACAAGATTAAAACAAGATGGTATAGAACACCAGAACTAATTCATAAATTTATCCCGGCAGTATCAGACCAGTGTTGGAGATGTGAACAGGGTCTAGGCACGTTCCTCCATATATGGTGGACATGCCCATTGATTCAGCCGTATTGATGTAAAGTGCACGAGATAGCAACTGAGATATCCTCACTTCATTTGGAATTCTCGCCAGCGCAATACCTTCTACACATCTCCAAAATCTCCCGCAAAAAATATTATAGATCAATAGCTATGCATTTAATTAAATGCAGCCAGGCTGTGCCTCCCAGTACACTGGAGGTCCAAGTCACCCCCATTCGAGAAAGAATGGATAGCACGAGTAAACCAGATAGCAGCGATGGAGGAGTTGATTTCCACCGCACAGGACAGAATAACATACTACACGGAGATGTGGGCACCCTGGCTGGACTACAGGGGCTCACAACGATGTCTGGACCTAACCCGGGATAACCCTTAAAAGATGCTGTACAGACCACTGCATCCTCCTCATTGATTGGGGAGGGATGTTGGTGGTGATCCCCCACCCTCTCCCCACAACACTTCCCTTTCTGTGCTCCCCTCACCCCTCTCCCCCACCCGTGTCCCCTCTCTACTCTTCTTCTTCTTCTTTCCCCCCCTCTCCCCTTTTCCTCTTTCCTCCTTTCGCTTAGCTCTTTATTTTTTATCTTACTTGACAAAAAGCCTCTCAAGTAAATGCCGACCTAGTAGTCGGACACCTCTCCTACTCCAAACTAATGTGATGGTACTTACAGAAGATATACTGAATGCCCTCATGTGAAAGCTCCCATCCCACTTGAAATTAGCAGACGTGTAACACATGCCCCCCTTAATGAGAAATAAACTTTAGCACTTCACGTCTATGTATATGAATATATGATGAGCATATACGTGGTGACAACATAGGTTGGTTCCTGCTTTTCTGAACCCTGAACTCCGTGTACAGGGGGTCCCTGACTTACGAACGCCCGACCTACGAACATCTCCTACTTACGAACCGGGCGCTGCGGGGACACACTGCCATTTTGCGTGGACATCGGCCGTTCTGCACATGCGCGGCCAGACGGAGCCTCGGAAAATGACGGCAAACACCGGAAATGTCCGTAATTTGCCGCGCATGCGCTGAACGGCATTCGAATGAACATCGAAAGTGTCCGTACTTGTCGTTCTGCACATGCGCGGCCGACTTACGAACATTTCCGATTTACAAACAGGAGGACAGTCCCTAACAGGTTCGTAACCCGGGGACCCCCTGTACTCTTCTAGATGGAACCATGTACCTTTAACTTGGTTATATGTTATATAGTACTAACTGTATTATCTATGAAAATTTCAATAAAAGCTTTGTGGAAAAAAATGGTTTTCACACCAGTAAAAATCAGTCTGTATATGCATGCTTGTTATACTCACTGTGGAACCTAAGAGGTTAATCCTCGGCCTTGTGTAAAAAGGCTGTTTGATCCTGTCTTTTCTGATCCTCCTCCTTCCACTTTCCCCCAATATTCTGATAAGACAGAGCCTTTGGAGTCTCTCTGCACATGCTCAGTTTGGTGTGTATTGCTGGAGAGTTTGTTTTTTTTTTCTTGGGAGGGTGCTTGTGATCAGCACATGGCCAATCAGCACTGTCCAGACAGAGGGTCAGGGGTCCTGTAGCCTCATATGACAGTCAGAGAAGTATGAAAACTCGTCCTTCAAGCTTTAACACTCATACAAGTCACAAGATTGCTATATACGGCTGATGAAAAAAAGGGTATTTAGCAATCTATATTTACTAAAATAATTGCATTTCCATGTTCTGTGGGAGACCAGATATAGTGAATGCAGGGTCCTGGGTTTAGCAACACTTTAAGCCTAGTGAGCATGAGGCCTAAAATGGCACCTCCAACCAACCAAGTAAAGAAATCACAAAGATCTAACACAAATTTACTCTTACCCACCATCCCTGCTGCACAGCAGCTGTGCAGCGTGAGAAGGGAGACCACACCTTTCACAGCACATAAATAAGCTCTCTGTGCCACTTCCCAGTCTTTGGCCAGTTCTTAGGACCAATAGAGAATATCAAAACACTACAGAAATGTGACTACAGTCTGTAAAAATAGCCTAAATAGCCCCGCCTCTACAGAAAAACATTCCATTGCAAGCCTGATTTCTACATTCAGCTGCCAAGTGTCAGCTCAGTATAAAAGGCAGATGTCACATAATTGAGCCAGCTGAACAGAAATAGGATTGTGTAGCTTCTGACAGAATATAAAAAAAAGCTGGTATAGCTCCTTATCCAGAGGCATGGAAGAAGCGATGAGAGCGGCACGTGAAATAAAGACCGTAAAACATAAAGCTGACCAATCAGATGCCGTGCTGCCCCCTCTGTTCCCCAGCACGTAGCTGCTAATTTGATAATGTCCAAAGTTCACTCTGGAACCTGGGTGGCTTCACAGCCATATATTACTATAAACGACTCCACAATCCACCGCAACGTTCGTCTGTAATTTGTAGCAGCTGAAACAGCCATCAAAGAGTTCCCCTCCTCCATCTGATGTGCAATAATCCCCATTCAATTAACTGCTTTACAAGAGAAACGCAACATGCGCCAGATTCAGCGTGTGAACACATAATGGCACTTTTCTGGCCTCTGAAGAGAACCTGTATCCAATTATACACATGTATTTTGGAATGCAACTATAGCCCAAACTTAGATTAGGACAGAGTGGGAAAGGGTTAGAACAGTCTCTCTCAAATGGGGTTTTTCTGGGGGTTGTTGGAGGTTCTTTGGACAATCAGCAATTTCAGACCTTTACATAAGTAACTAGTGGCACCAGTTATATTTTTACATGTATGTAAGGGGCTATTCGTCCCAGTGACCACCGACATAAGGAGCATTTTTCCTACTGACCAGAAGTGTAATGTGGGGCCCTTCACCAACCACTAAGGTATGGAGCATTTTTCCTACCGACTAGCAGTGGAATGGGGCTTTTCACCAACCACTAAGGTATGGAGCATTTTTCCTACCTACCAGCAGTGTAATGGGGCTTTTCACCAACCACTAAGGTATGGAGCATTTTTCCTACGGACCAGCAGTGACCAGCAGTGTAATGGGGCTTTTCACCAACCACTAAGGTATGGAGCATTTTTCCTACCGACCACTAAGGTATGGAGCATTTTTCCTACCTACCAGCAGTGTAATGGGGCTTTTCACCAACCACTAAAAGGTATGGAGCATTTTTCCTACCAACCAGCAGTGTAATGGGGCTTTTCACTATCCACTAAGGTATGGAGCATTTTTCCTACCAACCAGCAGTGTAATGGGGCATTTCACTGATCATCAACATAAGTTGTACAATATGAGATGGAGATGAAGTTGAAACCTGAACAGTGAGCTCGGAGAAACAGAGTTTTATATATATCAGACTTCTGCTTATTCCAAAAAGAAACTGCAGCGCTTACATATACAGTTGAAAAATAATAATATATGCATGACCAAATATAACACAATATAAGTGAGAAAACACAAGTGAGACATAACAAAAAATGAATGAATGAATAAATGTCCACCAATGTGAAAAAAAAGAAAAAGAAAAAAAGTGTACAAAACGGAGGGGAAGGCTTGCGTCAAAAAGTCCTGGTGTCAATAGACGCTGTTAGCAAGTTGACATCAGAGGCATCAATGGGAGGTGTCAGTGAAAACATGATAGAAAGGAGATCTTGCAAGAGGAACCACCACCAATTGTGTGAAGGCTTACCAGAAACAGTGGACTTAAAGGGGCATATACCTCTTAAGTCATGCAGGCTTGTGGTGATATTCACCGTTTAAAGTGGAAACAATCACAGATCCAGGTCACCACAATCACAATGCTGGGTCTAAACGGTGCTGGTCATCGGCAAGTTCACAGTAAAATATACGGATGAAGTTCACATGAAGGAAAGGAACACCAAAGGACAGCCACATACTCACACGATGAAACCAAAAATTAAAGAAAGGTTCCACATAGTGTGACATCGTTTAACAAATGTATTTTAATGAAAAGAGGGTAAACAGGAACTCTTACATTTCAAATGTCGATAAAGAGATAGAGAGACATGGAATAGTGCAATGATGTTGGCAGGAAAGGACTCGACCCAACGCGTTTAGTCTACTTAGACGTCATATGGGGGTATCAGTCCCTGCCACCAACTTCGTGCTTATATAGACTATGTGGCCCCAAATTGACTTGCGTACTGACCGGAAGTTCGTGCATGAAACCGTGTCACTTCCGGTCTGTGAAATTTAACATTGTATATGAAGCCTAAATGAGAAGGCTAAATCAAATATGTATGATCCGAAAGAGTATGCCAAGAAAATAGCTAGTACTAGTGAATCATTATGTCTGTATACCCATTGGAAGAAAAAGCGCGCAATCCACGCCGTCAGGCGCAATGTCCTATGTGCGAAGCGGGGAGGACATACAGAGCCAAACCTCGCTCTGAGCCACGGACATCCGACATCACATTCATTCCGAGTGGGGAGTGGGACTGTAACTCAGATTCAAAATGTTTAGAGTCTAGAGACCCCCCTAGTGGTAGCCCCCCCCACTCCAGGGGGTAATGAATCCATCAATAACTAAAAATTCAGTGTCTCTAGGATCTCGATTGTGAAATTGATGGTAGTGTCTAAGGACAGAGCGTTTGATGCTTCCACTTTTAATCTTAGTAATATTTTCAGCGACCCTAGTAGCAAACCAAGGTTTGGTGTGACCAACGTACTGTTTGCTGCAAGGGCAGGTCAACAACTAGACAATATTAGTGGTAGCACGCTTTTTCAGGTAATAATGTACCTAGAAGCCGATCGTTTAACACACTGCAATCACGGTCAACAATAGATTTAATCTGCTTATGTTGTACAGAAAATGAGGTTAGCAATGACCATTTGAAGGCTTCATCAGAATCTTGCCGGGGTTTATCGCTCAACTTGTAAAATGTTATGAAAATCGAGATCTACTTCACCTTGATCATAACCCTTATCTAAGAACCTCTGTCTTAAAACCATGGCTTGAATTTTAGACGTAGCTATATCGGTGTAGGTTCCTGTGTAAGCGCAGAAACTGATTTCTCGGAACTGAACGTAGCCATGATTTATGATGGCAGCTGTCAGTGGGAATAAATCCATTACGATCAGTCGGTTTGAAGTAAGTGCTAAACTTAAACTGACGTGCACAGAGTACCATTTCTAGATCCAAAAAATGAATTTTACTGACTGATTCATAAGACAAAACTATTCCTGTCATTCATGTTGAGAACTGAAAAGAATTGAGCCAATGATTTAGGGGTGCCATCCCACAGGAGGATATGGTATTTCCATTCACTCCGCTATTGGTATTGTCTAGGGCTGTAACAACTAATCGCCAACTAGTAGATTATGAAATTTAAAAAACGGTCAAAATTGTCCAACGTGTCCACCATAAAGTCACAGTCCCGATAAAAAAAAAAAAAATGCAGATCGCCGCCATTACTAGTAAAAAAAAACCTTAGTTAGACTTACCGGTAACGGTATTTCTACGAGTCTTTCAGGACAGCACCTGGAGAGAGCGCAGCTCCACCCACTTTCCCAGGAAACACTGCAGTTTTTTCTTTAAAGACCGGATACTTCCACCATGGCCTCAGTTATTCGTAGAGTACCTCCAGCCATGCTGAAATTAGATAAGCAGAACATAGTAACAACACCACATTTTATATACAGTTAGGGTGGGTCATCGGCGCTGTCCTGAAAGACTCGTAGAAATACCGTTACCGGTAAGTCTAACTAAGGTTTTCTCCCTTCGTCTTTCAGGACAGCACCTGGAGATGATAAGAGAGTACTTACTCTAGGGTGGGACCACCGCCTGCAGAACCTTTCTACCAAATGATTGTTCCGCTGCTGATAGCAGGTCCAGTCTGTAGTGGCGCGTGAAGGTGGAGAAGCTTGTCCACGTCGCCGCTCTACAGATGCGATTTGGGGATGCCCCTGCCCTTTCTGCCCACGATGTTGCTACAGCACGTGTGGAATGGGCGACTACCCCAGAGGGAGGATCAACTCCCGATGCTTTATAGGCCTCACTGATGGCCATTCTCAACCACCTAGCTATCGTATTTTTAGAAGCCCCGTAGCCCTTACGTGGTCCTGAAAACAAAATGAATAGGGAGTTTGATTTTCTAAACTCCTTAGTAATCTCGAGATAGTGTAAGAGACACCTTCTCACATCTAAACTGTGAAAGACCCTCTCTTTAGGGCTAGATGGTGAGGGACAGAATGTAGGGAGGATTATTTCCTGCTCTCTGTGAAAAACTGATGCCACTTTCGGGAGAAACCCTGGGTCTGTTTTTAACACTATCCTGTCCGGAAAAATAAAGCAAAAAGGTTCCTTTATAGAAAGGGCTTGCAGCTCGCTCACCCTTCTGGCTGTTGTCACAGCTACTAACAGAACAAGTTTAAGTGACCATAGCTTGATGGTTACCTCCTCCGGTGGTTCAAAAGGTCCTTTGGTCAGGCCCTGTAACACTAGGGATAGGTCCCATTTTGGGAAAACCTTGAAAGGAACTGGTCTTGCTCTAGACAGAGCTTTAAAAAATCTAATAATAAGCGCCTCTTGAGATAAACGTCTCTCAAGAAACACCGACAGTGCAGCCACCTGGGCTTTCAGGGTACTAACTGCCAACCCCAGCTCCATTCCGTCATGGAGGAACTCCAGGATCGACGCAATTTCCTGGGGTGGAAATCTCTTCTCCAGACACCAGGAATTAAAACGCTTCCACGTTTTGAAGTAAATCGCCCTAGTAGTCGCTTTGCGACTGTCTAGGAGAGTAGAGACCAGCTTGTCTGAAAGTCCCTTCTTTCTCAAGATTTGCTCCTCAGTAGCCACCCAGTCAGATTGAGGTGCTCTATGTTTGGGTGTTGAAGAGGTCCCTGGGTTAGGAGATCTTCCTGCAGTGGAAGAACCCAGTGGGGTTCCACCGCCATCCTCTGTATCGTAGCAAACCAAGCTCTCTTGGGCCAGAAGGGAGCCACTAGGATCATACTCGTGGATTCCTGTTGTAGTTTCCTTAGAACTAGAGGGATCAACTGAAAGGGGGGAAAAGCATAGCACAGGTGGAACTCCCATGATTGTGCCAGCGCGTCTAAGCCCCTTGATTGGGCTTGTCTGCTTAGAGAAAAGAAAGCCTTCACTTTCTTGTTTTTCTGGGAAGCAAACAAGTCTATTTGCGGAACCCCCCACCTTTCTGTTAGCTTTAGAAAAACCTCTGGGCTCAGACTCCATTCTGACTCTAGGATTCTTTCCCTGCTCAGCCAGTCTGCTACATAATTCAGGTCCCCCTTCAGATGTACCGCTGTCAGCGATTTCAGATTGTCTTCCGCCCAAGACAGGATCTGACCGGCCAGAGATAGCAAGACTCTGCTTCTTGTGCCGCCCTGCCTTGAAATGTAAGACACCGCCGTGGCGTTGTCCGATAGGACCTGGATATGGTGGCCCCGGACTAGTCCTTCGAAGGCCCATAACCCCAAAAGGATAGCCCTTAGCTCCCTCCAATTGGAGGATCTCCTGGCTTCCTCGACTGTCCAGTCCCCTTGGGCCATCTGTCCCCCCAGGTGGGCACCCCACCCCCAGGAGCTGGCATCCGTAGTAAGTCTTTTGTCTACTGGGAAGCACCAAAGAAGACCCTTGTTGAGGTTCGAGCACCTCCTCCACCACCAGAGCTTCCTCTGGACCCGAGGAGGTATCCTGAACAGCTTCTCCAAGGACTCCCCGTAGGACCAATTTTTTAGTATTGTCTGTTGGAGGTCCCTTGCGTGGAGACGCGCCCACTGCACTGCTGGTATAGATGCAGTGAGGAGACCTAGGACTGACATGGCAAACCTGACAGATATCAGCAGATTTGTCTGCGTCTTCTTTACAGCAATCTGCAATTTCTCTATCTTCTCCTCTGGAAGAAAGATCTTTTCCTGTCTGGAGTCGATGGTATACCCCAGGAATTTTAGGGACTGAGAGGGGATGAGATTCGATTTCTCCCTGTTTAGGATCCACCCGAGACCCTCTAGGTGTCCCCTTGTCCTTACTAGGTCCCTTTCTAGTAGCTCTCTTGTGTTGGAGAATATAAGAAGGTCGTCCAAGTAAGGGACGATCGATATCCCCTCCAACCTGAGGGGGGCTAGGGCTTCCGCCAGGACCTTTGTAAATATCCTCGGGGACGAGGACAGTCCGAAGGGGAGGGCCCGGAACTGGAGATGTATGACCGAGCCTTCTATACCGACCGCGAACCTTAGATGTTTCTGCGATGGTATGGCTATGGGAACATGAAGGTAAGCGTCCCTTAGGTCTATGGATGCCATAAAACAACCTTGGGACAGGAGATTCTTTACTGAGAAGATTGTATCCATCTTGAACCTTTTGTACCTGATGGATTTGTTTAGGACCTTCAGATTCAGAATCATTCTGAATTTCCCTGATGGCTTTTTTACTAGGAATATATGAGAATAACACCCAGTCCCCTCTCCACGGGGGGGACGTGCGTGATCACTCTCTGCTGGATCAATTCCTGTAAAATTGAAACTAAGGCCACTGATTTTTCTGGGTCCCGGGGAGTCTGAGTGACATAAAATCGGACGGGTGGGGTGTGAGCAAACTCCAGTCTGTAACCCTCCTTTATTATCCCGAGGATAAACGGACTGGATGTTACTGACTCCCACTGGGGGAGGAAGGCTAGAAGCCTTGCTCCCACAGCTAGAAGACAGTCACTGGGTCTTTGTATTTGGGGCAGGGGGGCGGAACAAGACGCCTGACCTACCCCTCCCTCTCTGTGGCTTCCAGGGTCTTTTGTATCCTGTTTCCTTCGTTTCTGGGGTTTTCCGAAAAGAACGAAAATTTTTGCCACCTTGGGGGGTTACCTTCTTCTTGACCGGAAAAGCCTTCTTCTTATCGGCTGTTCTGTCTAGAATAGCTTCCAGGTCTGGGCCAAAGACTAAATCTCCTTCAAACGGGAGACCGCATAACTTAGTCTTTGAAGCTGTATCCCCCGTCCAGGTTTTGACCCATAATGCCCGACGGGCTGAGTTTATGAGTGCTGAAGACCTGGCCGACATTTTAATAGATTCGGCTGAAGAATCTGCCATATAACTCACCGCTTTTGATAGAATGGGCAAGGTATCAAGCAGATCCTTTCGAGGCGTACCAGCCTCGATATGGGCTTTCAACTGGTCTAGCCAGTGCTCCAGGTTCCTGGCAACCACAGTGGAAGCCATGGCCGGTTTTAAATTTGAGAGGGTTGAGTCCCAAGCCTTTTTTAAGAGGGAGTCTGCCCTTTTGTCCATGGCATCTTTTAGGATGCCCATGTCCTCAAACGCCAGGTCGGTATTTCTAGAAACCTGAGAGAACGCTGCGTCAAGTCTGGGTTTTTTATTCCAGAGTTGAGAGCTATCCTCTTCAAAGGGGAATCGGCGTTTGAGTGATCTGGAAAAAAAGGGGGCCCTCTCTGGGTCCTTCCATTCTTTTTTGATTATTTCAGACAGGCAGTTATGCACCGGGAACACCCTGTGCTTCACCTCCCCCATGCCTAAAAACATTTTATCATGTAAAGATAATTGGGTTTTGTCCTCTGTAATATTGAGAGTGGTGTGGATGGTTTTTAGGAGATCATCCACATCTTCTAAGGACAACTTGTATCTGGATGAAGAGCCGGAAGCTTCCTTTGCTTCATCTAACTCTTCCTCAGAGCCAGAGGACCCGCTAACCCCTTCATCCTCTGAATCGCTACCTCTGGATGCAGCTGATGAGTGGCCAGAGGACCCGCTAACCCCTTCATCCTCTGAATCGCTACCTCTGGATGCAGCTAGAATTTCCTTGCGAAAGGAACTAAACAGTTCCCCCTGCTGAGACTGATGCAGGATCTGCACAAAGTTTTTGTCAGGAGTCTCTAAGAACATTCTTACAGACAGGACATTTCCTTTTCCTTTGTTTTCTGAAATACACCAACACAAACATCTCAATTTAACCTTAAAGGAACACATGCTGACAGAGAGAAAAAAATCACCTTAATTCCCTCTGTTCACAGCCAAATGAATCTCCCCACAGACTCACTTAAATACAATAGCATTCTTCCTAAACTGTCATTAGGAACTGAGTGCTGCAGGCTTCCTGTACAAGGAAGGGTAAAACATTCTGGCCCTGAGGGTAAATCTGGGGACCCCTGTCCCTGCTTACCTGAGCCTGGCTGACCGAAGTGGCTCCTGCACCTGCCACCGCCGCTTGATCCTCCTCCATTGTAGCAAGATCCAAGCGCCGAAAAGCCCATCTTTATTTGAAATCCGCGCGGCCTGGCCGCCGGAAATGACGTCAGCCGTATGCGACCGCCCTCTTCCCTGCGTTCCAGCGGCCGGAACCGGAAGCCGCGTCGCGCCGTCGAAAGTCCCGCCCCCGGTCGGAAGTGACGCCCTCGCCATCCGAAACCCGGAAGACATGAGGCTCTGTAACGGCGCTATTTTCAAACAGCGCCAAAGCCCCACGTCGCCGGTCTTAGATAGAGGATGGGGACCTCCGACAGCCTGACCCCCCTGGGTATGAAGGAGAGAGGACACCGGAGCAGCCCCCACGCGTCAGGGAGGCAGATGGGCAGGTCTGCAAAATAACGAAGCAAACAACAGGTATGCCTTCAACTCTCCCCACCTGGAGAAAGCGCAGCACCCCTTGGTTCCCTGCAGAGCTTCCACCATGGCTGGAGGAAACACTACAACTGAGGCCATGGTGGAAGTATCCGGTCTTTAAAGAAAAAACTGCAGTGTTTCCTGGGAAAGTGGGTGGAGCTGCGCTCTCTCCAGGTGCTGTCCTGAAAGACGAAGGGAGAAAATAAAAAAAAGCCATAAAAAAACAATCCATTTTGTAGACGCTATAACTTTTGCGCAAACCAAATATATGCTTATTGCAATTTTTGTAGAAGAATACGTATCGGCCTAAACTGAGGGAAAAAAAAAAAAATGTTTGTTTATATATTTTTGGAGGGATATTTATTATAGCAAAAAAGTAAAAAATATTGTGTTTTTTCCAAAATTGTCACTTTTTTTTGTTTATAGCGCAAAAAATAAAAACAGGAGAGGCGATCAAATACCACCAAAAGAAAGCTCCATTTGTGGGGAGAAAAAAAAAAAAAAAAAAGGACGTCCAATTTGTTTGGGTGCAACGTCGCACGACCGCACAATTGTCAGTTAAAGCGACGCAGTGCAGAACCGCAAAAATTGATCTGGTCAAGAAGGGGGTAAAATCTTCCGGGGCCGAGGTGGTTAAGGGTGACTTTTACATGATAAAAGGTGAAGCCTTTCTGAAAGAGATGTATATTGTGAAACATCAAGAATTGATGAAGACTTGCAAAGTCCCAAGACCCCCTTCATGTTATTGTACTATATTTCATTCATGTGCAGTGCATTCATTTTAAATGGGTCAACACAACAAAAACCTCTCTTTGCACTGCAAACCTGGAGCATCTGCAAAATGCTTTAAGGTACAGTAAAATGCACATTCTCCCTCATATTACTGCATCAAAATGATGATATGATCCAACCTGAAGGATTAAAAAAGGGCTGGCTGGTACCTGCAAAGGTTCATGAAAAGCTGGCAGGCAGGAAATCACAAGGTAGGAAGTGTCCAATATAATCCAACCTACATGCTTCCCCCAGATCCTTCTATGCATGGCGTGCCGATCAGCGTTTATAACCGGCGCGCTCTGTATAGTCCCCAAGTCTACACCCTTGCACCTGACCCCATGGCTGCAGACTCACCCAAACAGCAACCGAAAAGAACAAATCTCTGCAGAAAAGTTTGACATAAACTTTGACAGGACCGACATTGAAGCAGAGTGCGTGACCTCCTCTGCCATATGGAGACAATCTGCTCCCCTCTGCCAGGCGGCCAGCGGGCAAAGCTGCGTGGGAGAAGACAGACGCTGCTCCGCACCCAACATACAATTTTCTAAATGACAGAGCCGCGCTGACAAACTGGCTTTAAAGGGAAATGGCAATGTTTTTCCAGTGAGCGCACAATAGTGAGATATTAGGATTACAAGCTTTAATATGAAAATACTATTCTTGCAGCAGGGCTCCCCACTGCAAGGGTTAGTTAGGTGCTCATTTTTGTCCAGGGTACTACTAAAAAGCACTTTCACTGTCCTTATCCGCCACTACCCCAGCAGCCGTGGCTCACCTCTGACATTCCGAGTTGCAGGTAGGCCCCCTGCATCCCCACTTAAAAAGCAGGACTGATGGTCTTGCATTGTACAGGAGGACTTTACAGCTGTCAGCGCCAGCAAGAATGCTGAAGGGAACCGGTCACACTGGGCAATCCCTGTGTAAGGTCCAATTGGGCTCAGTTTCCACTTGTGCAACTTGTCATGCGACTTGGGACTGCAAAGTCGCATGACAAGTCACACCCCATTATTTCCAATGAGTGCTGTTCATATCTGTGCGACTTCAAAGTAGTCCCTGCACTACTTTGCTCTGACTTAAATGCGACTTGAGGTCCATAGACCTCAAGAATACACAGGCATTGCTTCAAGTCGTATCAAAATCGCAGCAAAAAAAATCACACGACTTTCAGGTCGCAATAGTGGCAACCTAGGCTTACGGTAGTAGTCTGCGTTACTACAGTGATAGCGATGATTTTCCTGGTCCTGTGCCGAGTGTCTTCTCCTCTACACACTGGCCACAGGGGGGTCACTTGCTCACCATTCACTGAACTTTTTTTTTTTTTTTAAAGAAATACAAGGCGTTCTCTGATTGGGCGAGGGGGAAAGAGGAGGGTGGCGACGCCATAACCCCTAACACGCCAATCAGAGAATGGCTTGTATTCATTGGAAAAAAAAAACACACAAAAAGGAGTTCTGTGAATGGCAGCATTGCCCAGCAAGTGACCGACTCACTGTGGTCAGTTTTCAGAGGTTAAGCTACCCGCCACAGGACCCAGAAAAATTGCAGCCATCACCGTAGTATTGATGACTAATACAGTGACCGTCAGCCTCCCCAGCAGCCCCCCAGGTATACGATATGCATATATGGTCCAAGCTGGAGGAATGCAAGTGTGCAATAAAGATTATTCCTTGAGTTCAGCTTTCAGTTTAAATCAGCTAATACATTCCAGGTGCCTCAAAAAAAATAAAATAAAATAAAAAAAATACGTGCAAAGTTTTAGGGTTGGTGCTGGTACTGGGCAACGAAAGATTTTACGGCGAACATACTCTTGTTGAGGAGGGAGGTCCGTGACTGCTTCCTTTAGAAAGCAGTCATAGACTGAGCAGAAAGGCTGCAAACAAGGATTCTTGCATGTGGAAGCAGTGGTCTCTCTGCAAAAGTCCAGCATGCCCTCTACAGAAAAAGATCTAGACACCTCCAGCACAGTGGCTAAGTGGTTAGCGCCTCCACCTAGCAGCACTAGGGTCGGTGTTTCGAATCCCAACCATGGAACTACCTGCCTGAAGTTTGCATGATCTCCATGTGCCGGCGTGGGTTTCCTCCCACACTCCAAAGACATGCTAGAGACCTTAGAATGTAAGCTCCTTAAGGGCAGGGACTGATGTGAATCTACATTATTATATGGAATACATAAATCTCCAATCAGTAGGGATCATGAGCTTTGCTAACCATCAAGTATTACTAAACCCAGGACCCTGCATTTACTATATCTGGTCTTCCACAGAACATGGAAATGCAATTATTTTAGTAAATATAAAATATGCCAAATACCTTTCAGCAGTATTGTGACTTCTATCAGTGTCTGGCCAAGCACTGGTTAAAGCTTGTAGGAGGAGTTTTCTGACTGTCCTATGAGACTGCAAGACCCCTGACCCTCTGGACAGTGTTGATTGCCTGTGCTAATCACATGCACTCTCAAGAAAAAATTCAATAAATAAACTCTCCAGCAGTACACACCAAACTGAGCATGTGCAGCCTGAATCCATAGATTCTGTGTTATAAGGAAATTATCAGGGGACAGTGGAAGAAGGGGAGGATCAGAGAAGACAGGATCAAACAGCCTTTTTACACAATGCAGAGGTTTAACCCCTTAAGTTCCACACAGAGTATAGCATGCATGCTTTACTGCATATACAGACTGATTTTACTGTTGTGGGTTTAGGTATACTTCTGGCAAGTTAAAAAGGCATTTTTTATTGAACAGATATAACAAAACACTTTCAATGGGATATTTAACAGACCAAAATATGAGAAGTTCACCGTTATGTACTTAAAATGGATGTGAACCCTAACAAAAATTATTACTGAACCCTCATTACATGGCAAAACAAAAAACAGATTTAACACACAAGCTGAAGCCAAGTGACTGAAAGAATCACGCCATGCACAATCTGCCACCAGAGGCCCTCCTACCACAAACTGGCCGATCGGTAGGGAAAGCACTTACCGTCCAAGTTCCCATAGAAGGGCTGCGATGCCGACACACCGATTACATTGTATGGATGGCACATAAGAACAGGGAGGCACACGGAGAAGTGTGGATGGCCAGAGGCTGAGCAGTTATCACCCCCTCCTAATGACTGAGTCGGCGAGGAAGGGTAACCCTTCGGAGCGGTCGGAATTAGAGACACGCTCTCCCTGCGCAGCGATAGAACTGGCGAGGGAGAGAAACAAAGTAGCGATTATACGGGCAGCTAAATAACACAGCAGCAGAGGAAGTGAGGCTAAATTTGGATGCGTGAGACGCTTTGTAATTTGAAAAGACGTACAGCGACAATGCTGAAAGAATGCTGCGCAGGGTCCTCCAAGGGGCAAGGCAATCTATTTCCACGAAGCAAAGAATTTAAAGATCATTGTGGTTTACCTTGAATGAGATCTAAGCCCTAACTAAATGACATTTAGATTGCATTGTGGACATTGTATTAGAAACTTGAAAAAAAATAAAAAATATAATATAATATAATATAATATAATATTAGTATATATATATTAATAATACGTTTCTTTTTTTTCCTCCCACATCTCAGTGCTGCAGACCTCCTTCAGCCACTTCTCTATAGGCACCTACTCCAGCATATCACATTGCGCTGGACTGATAGTGACAGCCGTGGACCATGTCTGCATAATGGGCGGCAGCACAGCAGCTGGTAGTCTCCACCAGGGGGCATATGTGTCAGGGTGACAACACAGGAGAACAATTGGGAGATAGGGACTGAGTGTTGTCACCCTATAACAGGAAGTGCTTGAACAAGGTCTCTCATGGCAGGATCGCCGGGGATTTTTTCTCTAAATAAATGCAAAATAAAACAACATTATGTAGAAGCTTATGGATTTTGGTGACTTTATTTACTGTAAAGTAATTTTAGATGTACCCATTACATTTCGCAGTAACATAATTTAATGACTACACCGACTGTCTCAGATTTACCAGAACAATCCTGCAGCTTGGACCTCAGTACCAATGATGTTGCGCCTGCGCATCTCAGTTTACAGCGCCGAAGAAGACAGCATTTTATTGCAACAGAGACAGTGCATGTCACTTCTCAATAAAAGCCTGCCTGCTTGCTGCCTATTATTCTGGAACTTCAGTTCCGCTTTAAGGGCTGGTTCACGCCACAAAAACGCACTCCAGATCCGTTCCAGATGCGTTTTTGCATGCGTGTTTTTAATGCATTGATGCCCACTTTCCTGCTGACTGGGCATTACCAGAGTAGTAGCATGTTAATGAAATTATGACTCATGTTGTGCTCACCTCCTGTCAGCAAGCTCCCACTGAAGACTGACAGCACTGTAAGGCTCACAGTGCCGTCCATCTGCCTGGCTCCTGTGTATGCCATTACAAGAAGCCAATATAGAGGCAAGATTTCAGTACCAGCTGCATTTAAAAAGCACAATCAAGTCGGACCAGTTAAGATGGCTCTCATTAGGGAAACATTGATTTTTACATGTCATGTGACATGTGCTTTCAAAGTCAGAGCGATTGTCGCATCAGTGTGAACCGGGCCTAAGAGAGGCCCAGCTACTGTTCACCATCACCGGAGTGAGCTCTTTCTCCGATTCAAACCCCCCCTCACACTCTCCCCCCGTATGCAGTAGCTCAGCATCTCTCAGCTCTCTTCTGTAATGCTCAGGGATTGGCAAGGTGTCCGTGAGCGGTACTTGCAGGGTCCGTGGCCGCCCATTCTGTCTTGGGCTGCAGGGAGTTGGTCAGAGGAGAAGGACCGATAAATATGCCGTCTGGCAGTCATAGCATCCGCTGATCCACCTCCCCCGCCGCTGCCTGCTGGTTTGTAGGACCCCAGGGATCCTATCAACCAATCAGGTGCTTGCCCTGCCCTCAGGTACCGACCTTCAGGAGGAGGAGAACGGAACATCTTCCTCTAAAAACTTACCTGTGCCCGGTCTCAGTGCCCCGGCCCCCAGCTTCCTCATGAGTCGCGTATGTGTCCTATTCCTATAGCTCCACTAGAAGAATCAGATCATAATGTAAGGGGGATCTATGGGGACCCTAGCCTGCTCTAAACGGGGATCTGTGAGGACCCCGCTCTAAATAGGGGGGGGGGGGGGGGGATCTGTGAGGACACCGCTCTAAATAGGGGGGGGATCTGTGAGGACCCGGCTCTAAATAGGGGGGGGGGATCTGTGAGGACCCCGCTCTAAATAGGGGGGGGGGGGATCTGTGAGGACCCCGCTCTAAATAGGGGGGGGGGGATCTGTGAGGACCCCGCTCTAAATAGGGGGGGGGGGATCTGTGAGGACCCCGCTCTAAATAGGGGGGGATCTGTGAGGACCCCACACTAAAGGGGGTTTGATCTGTGAGGACCCCGCTCTAAAGGGGGGATCTATGGGGGGAACCTGCTCTAAAGGGGGGACCTTGCTCTAAAGGGGATCTATGGGGGGGGCCCTGCTCTAAAGGGGGATCTAGGGGGGGACCCTGCTATAAAGGGGGATCTAGGGGGGGACCCTGCTCTAAAGGGGGATCTAGGGGGGGACCCTGCTCTAAAGGGGGATCTAGGGGGGGACCCTGCTCTAAAGGGGGATCTATGGGGGGACCCTGGCCTGCTCTAAAGGGGGATAGGTTGTCAACACTGAGCCCTGACACATGCTGCTGCGAGCGAGGCTTCTCACATATCAGCCATATGAATGCCATCAAAACCTCTACAAGAAATCACCTTGAAAACTGTCATGTTGATGCACGTTTGCGTATTGCTACTTCATCCACGTCTACAAAGGACTTTGATGCTGCATCTCAATACAACCAAAAAATATGAAAAAAAAAAAGGTAAGAATTTTGAAAATCTTTTTAACATTTTATATCGGTATACCACAAGCAGTCTTTATATAAATGTTATTTTAAACGTATTTGTACTAGAACTAGGCCAGAGAGTAGACAGAGGGGTTATTTACAAAAGGAAAATCCACTTTGCAGTACAAGTGCACTTGGAAGTGCAGTCACTGTAGATCTGAGGGGAAGCTCTGCTGATTTTATCATCCAATCATATGCAAGCTAAAATGCTGTTTTTTATTGTCCTTGGATGTTTCCCTCAGATCTACAGCGACTGCACTTCCTAGTGTACTTGTAGTGCAAAGTGGATTTGCCTTTTGTAAATAACCCCTAGAGTGTTTGATGGTTTTAATCTGAAATGTACCTTGGTGTCCTTCACTAAGGTCTGTACTTTGGCAAATGTCTGCCACAGCCTATCCCTGGTGATGGTGAATGTGAACAGTAATAGCTGGGCCTCTCTTAGCAATGTCCTGGAAATTTTTTAGTCAGGCTTTGTTAGGTACATAAATAGCCTACACCTAAAGCCAGGGCATTATTCAACTTTAGTCAGAGCTGCACAGTTTGTTTTTATCCACAGGCACCCCTTATCTGTATAGACAGTTTTTTGGTAAAAGGTGAATTTACTTTACTATTTAATTATT